>PVIU01022194.1:0-29878 GCA_004026605.1 Ondatra zibethicus | reverse complement strand
AGAGACCCACATTCACATCAGAGCAATGGACTGAGCTCCCAAGGTCCAGTTGAAGAACAGAAGGTGGGAGAAGATGAGCAAGGAAATCGAGACTGGAAGAGGCTGGTCCACCAACCGACACAGTGTGCCTGATCTAATGGGAGCTCACCAAATCCAGATGGACCAGGACTGAATGAGCATATGATCAAACCGGAATCTCTGAATGTGGCTGCCAATAGGGGCTGACTGAGAAGCCAATGATAATGGCACTGGGACCTATCTCTTCTGCATGTATTAGCTTTCTGGGAATCTAGTCTATATGGATTCACACCTTCCGAGGCCGGGATGGAGGGGGGAGGGCCTAGGGCTTCCCCCAGGGCAGGGTACCCTGCCCCCTCTTAAGGAAGCAGGGGGAGGGAGGAGGGTTAGTGGGGGAGCAGGAGGGGACTGGGAGAAGTGGAGGAAGTATAAATTTTTTGAATGAAAAATAAAATATATAAAAAAAGAAAATACTATTTTTAATAAAAAAAGGCTACTCTAGTAAGTGTGGGATTCTATGTCATTGTAATTTGATTCAAATTTCCATTATTATTAGTTCATAATTCACTGAGTTTTATTAATGCTGCCCTCATATAGATGAGCATGATCCATCCACTGGTGGATGGTCAATCTACCTGGTACCGCATTCCTAAATAAAACTGATTCCCCTTCCTCTCACAGGACTCCACTGTCAATAGTTTCTCAGTCATGAATGGGAACTTGTGTGCATTTCTCACTATATACACCAGAATCCTGTATACATATAGCTGAGTAAGACTTCCAATGACTTACTTTTTCCCAGCAGTCTACATAGCACCTTCCAGTACTGTGAAAGCTAGTCAGCTGCAAGGAAGCTTTGATGTCAGTACTAGCTTTGTTTCTCCAAGTCATATGAGCAAATTGTTTTGTTTCTTCAATAGTAGGTTCTTACTTTCAAGTCCCAGTGGATATCCAAGAGCAATGCCAATATCATTCATTGTTTGATTGTTTTTGCAATTACCCCAACCAACATCTTGAGGTGAGACATGTCACCCCTACCACTGGACTTTTTATTTGATGACTTATGACTTTTGGAAGGAGCATTATTCTCTGTGTAGGGCAAATCTATTTGGTTTTTTATATGTATATATATATATATTATTATATGTGTATACATGTGTATATATGGAAGTTCATAAAATGCATTTATATACAGAAGATCACAAATTATCATAATTACATGATGATTTTCCAAGAGTCTTTAGTGTTTTTAAGGCATATCCATATTAATTTCCACAGTAGCTCTACAAGTTCACATTCCCACCAGCACTGTATGAATGTTCCTTTTTGTGCATATCCTTGATATCATTTACCTTAAAAGAATTTTGTTTGTTTTCTTATTAATACTATTCTAAACGGGGTGGGATGTAATCACAGCACAATTTCAATTTTGATGAATAAAGAAATGATGTTGGCACGTGTTTGAAAGGTCTGGTCACATTGCACTGGAAATCAGTATGCAGCAATATGAATACTGATGCTCAGCCCACTTTTTCTTATTATTTAGTCTGGGACACCAGTACATGGAGTATTGACATCTACGTTCCATGTGGGGTTTCTCTCTTCAATTAAACCTTGCTGGATACGCCTTCAGACCCATACCAAAAATTGTTTCTATAGTGATTATAATTCTAATCTAGTTGACAATGAAGACTTACAAAAACGGATTCTTAATGTTTTTGTTACTGAACTGTTTTTCACCTTCTCAGTTATATTTATTCACAGTCATTTTAATTTTAGAAGCTATTGTGACTAGGATATGTTTCCTGGTTTCTATTGTACCAAATTTACTTTCTGTATATAGAAGGGTACTCATTCATTTTGCATGCTGATTTTTGTATACTGGTACTTTGCTAAAATTGCTTAGCAGATCACAGAATTCTGTAGTAGAATATATAGGGTCTTTTAAGTAAAAGGCCAGGACATATCATTTGCAAATAAAAATAACATGATTCTTTTTCTTTCTTTTTTTATCTTGTGTTTGTTTTATTCTCTTGTCTTTGTGATCTAGATAAGACTTCAAGTGTACTGGCTGGTTTTCTGTGTCAACTTGACACAAGCTGAGTCAAAAGAGGAAGAAGCCTCAGTTGAGGTGATGCTTCCATGAGACCCAGCTCTAAGGCATTTTCTCATTTAGTGATCAATGGGGGAGGGCCCAGCTCACTGTGGGGGTACTATCACTGATAGTCATGGGTTCTACAAGAAAGCAGGCTGAGCAAGCCATGTGAAGCAAGCCGGTAAGCAGCACCCCTCCACAGCCTCTGCATCAACTTCTGCCTCCAGGTTCCTACCCTGTTTGATTTCCTATCCTGACTTCCTTCAGTGATGAACAACAATATGGAAGTATAAGCCAAATAAACCCTTCCCTCCCCAATTGGCTTTTTAGTCATGGTGTTTCATTGCAGCAATAGAAACCCTAAGATTATCAAGCATTATATTAAATAATAGTGGTGAGTGGGCATCCTTGTCTCAGTCTTGATTTTATCAATAACACTCTAATATTTCTCCATTTGGTATAATGTTGGTGTCTTAGTCGCCATCCTTTTGCTGTGAAGTGATAACATGACCATGGCAACTATTATAAAAGAAAGTATTTAACCAAGGGTTTGCTTACAGTTTCAGAGCGTTAGTCTATCATCATTGTGGGAAGCAGACAGGCATGATTCAGGAGCCATGGCTGAGAGCTTTGCATTCTGATCCACAGGCAGCAGACAGAGAGATAGAGATAGATAGATAGATAGATAGATAGATAGATAGATAGATAGATAGATAGATAGATAGATAGATAACGAGAGAGAGAGAGAGAGAGAGAGAGAGAGAAAGAGAGAGAGAGAGAACGTGGGTCTGGGATGGGCTTCTAAAACTTATAGTCCATTGTCAGTTACATACCTCCTCTAACAAGGCTATACCTACTCCAACAAGGCCACACTTAGAAATCCTTCCCAAATGGGTTCACCACCTAGGAACTAAGCATGCAAATATATGAGCCTATGGAGGCCATTTTCTTTCAAAACTGGTGCAGGAGAATTATCTGTATTCTGTCAATCATGTTTTAAATAAATGCTGATTGGCCAGGCAGGAAGTATAGGTGGGACAACCAGACAGGAAGTAAAGGTGGGGCAATGAGAACAGGAGAATGCTGGGAAGGAGAAAGCCCATTCCTCGCAGTCCTGTCCAAACCACCGAAGAAGCAGGATGTGACCTGCCCCGCTGAAAAAGGTACTGAGCCATGTGGCTAACATAGATAAGGATAACGGGTTAATATAACTTATAAGAGCTAATACGAAACCTGAGCTAATGGGCCAATCAGTTTATAATCTTATGGAGACCTCTGTGTGATTTTCTTTGGGGCTAAACAGATGCAGGAACTGGGCAGGACAGAAAACGCAGCAAGCAGGCCCTTCATGTTACACAAAACACATCTGGTTATAGTTTTATGATACATAGCCTTTAGTGTGTTCAAGTTCAGGTTCTATTCCTAGATTCTACATAGTTTTAATCATGAAGCATTTTAAACTTTTTATTTTATTTATTGAAAATAGATTTATTTTCACACAATATATTATGATTATGATATTCCCTCACCCAATTTCTGGCAGATCCTTCCCACCATCCAGATCCACACCTACTGTGGGACAATGGTCTTGTACCCTGTAAAGATTTGTTGCTTGTACTGGTTTAATAAAATGCTGATTGGCCAGTAGCCAGGCTGGAAGTATAGGCAGGGAGACCAGACTAAGAGAATTCTGGGAAGAAAAAAGGCATAGAGTCTGTCACCAGCCAGATGCAGAAAAAGAAAGATGAGAAGGCCTCACTCATTAAAGGTACCAAGCCAGGTGGCTAACACAGAATATATATATATATATATGTATATAATTATGGGTTACTGTAAGATGTAAGAGTTAGTTAACAAGAAGCCTGAGCTAATAGGCCAACCAGTTTATAATTAATGTAGGCCTCTGTGTTTCTTTGGGTCTAAATAGCTTCAGGACCAGGTGGGACAGAAACCTCTGTCAACATACACCCTTTTTGTCTCTCACTCATTATAATACAAACAGGCATCTAAAAATAATAATAAAATAATAGAAGATAAAATAAAAACAAACAAACCAAAATAGAACAAAACAAACAAATAAGAAAAAAACAGCCAAAGAAAAAGCACTAGTAACAAATATAGACGCAGATACGCATACGTAGAAATCCCATTAAAACACACCAGAAATTGTAATATATATGCAAAAGATGTATAAGAGAAAAAGAAAAAAAAAAGGAAGAATCTCCAGACAAAGAATTATGAAACAAGGCACGTCCAAAAATACCATTGTATTTTCTGTTTTCCATCTACTACTGGGCATGGGTTCTATCCTTAAGAGTATATTGTTTTATAGAGACCATTACTGTATTGATTGAAACGATCAGGTTATTTCTGTCCTTAAGTCTCTATTTGTGCTATATAAACTTATTAATTTGAATATTGTCTTAGTTGTTTTCCTTGTTGCTGTGATAAAGTTCCCTGGCAAATTTGGTTAAAGAAGGAAGGTATATTTTGGATAACCTTTTGAAGGAGTAGCCCATCATGATAGGGAAGTCAAGATAGCAGATACTTGAGACAGCTGGTCACGTTATACCATCAATGGGGTGGTATGCACAACATATATACCTGTAACAAAATTATACATCTTAAAAGTTTGTGGTAGTTTGCATGAGAATGTGCTATTTTAATTCCTGATCCCTGGTTGGTGGAACTGTTCAGGAAGGATAAGGATGTGTGACCTTGTTGGAGTGAGGTATGTTACTGGGGTTGGTTTGATGAGGTTTCAGAATCCCACATCATTCCCAGTTCTCCCTGTCTCTCTTTCTCAGCCTTGTGCCTGTGGGTCAGGATATAAGGTCTCAACTACTGCTCCAGTACCATGCCTGCCTGCTTTCCTGATGTCATGCTTACTACCATGATGATAATGGAATCCAACCTGCTGTGGGAGCTCCTTCTGCTCTTTCAGCCAAGAACCTTTAAGATACCAGCCCACTTGGGCATGGTCTCTTTTGCTTTAAGAAGCAGCAGTAGCCCTGCTCTCTCTCTCTCTCTCTCTCTCTCTCTTGCTTCAGATTCTGCTTCGAGCTACTAGACTCCTTTCCTGGTCGTGCTGAGGGCTGTTGTCTAGGATGGTGATCTGTAAGTTTTAGCCTTTAAATAAATAACCCTTTTATTAATCATAATTCCAAACTGGTGTGGGATTGTTTTGTGACTTACACCTTCATCTGGTGCCGAATGTTTAGTTTTAGAACCCCAGGCTTGGCTGCCTGCCACTAGCTCACCTTGGCACGAGCCCTCCATGAACCACAGCCTGTGTGTGGAGCCAGCAGTTCAATATAGAATCTTGCACAATGGCTTTTCTTGCTGCAATTCTTTATATTTTCTCTGTACACACCTCGGATTGGCTTCAAGTCCCCATGCACACTATCATTTGCCTCCCGACATGGATTTAAACTCCACACCTTCCGGACTACAGGGGCCTGGACAGTCTCTGCCCCCCTGGTTTGCTCTTTTCTGAGCAGTTTTTAAATCCCCCTCGTAGTGCTTATGCAGCACGAGCCAGAGCGCAAGCGGTTGCTGAATGCTGCAACCCTTGGGGTGACTCTTTGTCACGTGGAGACATACACAGCTTCTACCCCTGGATTCTGGGTTTCTGGCTCCATGTATGGAATTGATTTAATTACATTTACTTTGTTGAGCAACTCATATTTCCCAGTCTTTAACAAATACCAAGGTGGACACTGAAACAGGACCCTATTTCTGTCACCTTTGCATTGGTTCTAGTTGTGACTCAGGTAACAGTGCCACCTGCTGGATAATAGCTAATATGGCAGTTTTCATTTCCATTGCAACTTTTACTGCTTTCTTTACTAATACAATAGATTATATAATGCGAGGTTTTTATGACTATGGGGATACCTCAATTTACTGGTTACTAGGTTTCAGTTTTCTTCTTCAGTTTCTATCATTAAGGAAGAATATGGCACTCCTAGGAACGATACACTCTTTACAGACTAAAAATGAATGGCTAGTTGAAAGGATTAAAATTATTGAAAAATCAGAGGTTATCTGAACAAGTGGATACTATGATAGGAAAAATTGACTCCATATCCAAGTGCACTAGGAAGTTACCTGAAAGGGTTCATACTGTTGAATTTGACATTCAGAAGTTATTACAAAGTCGTGATAAGTTAACAGAATGTACCTCCAGGATGGCAATCTACACGATATACAAGAAAAGTTCAAAGAGAAGATGTTATCTGCAAAGGGAAACATTAAAACCTTGGAATCACAGGTCCAGAATGGGGACCAGAACTCCAAATAAGAACTTTGAAAAAATAAAACAAACTATCAACTGCTCGGAAATCATTTGCAACTATACTAGACAGTAATTTTGAAACTTAACCATCACTTTAATTTTGCAGGATCCCATTAGGAGAACATAGCCCCCATGACAGTGGGAAGCAATTCTAGAAGATGACACCCCCATCCCCAAAAAGTTTGTCCATAGGGTTGGGAACACTGTTTAGGGGTTGTTGATTATTACTTGTATTAGATAGACGGTTGGGGTGAAAACTATGTTTGTTTAAAAAAAGGGGGGAATAGTAATAGTGGGTAATAGAGTAAATACTTGTGAGCTATTATTCATGGATAATTTACATTGGTATAGTTTTTGTATATTGGTACAAGTTCAAATTATATTTGTTACTTCTGTTTATTTGTACACCCATACAAAATTATTTTATTAGATCATATATATGTATGTTATTATCTCTGTTTAGGACATTTGTATATTGATACAACTTTTAGGATATATTTTCATATTGCATTATATATTACTCCTACCGCTGATCAAGATATTGTTTACATTTTGAGGTCATTGTCCTCATTTGTTGCACATTTGTTTACAGGTTATTTAATATTCTGAGATGAAGTTTTAGTCTTTAAGTTATACAGGTATTAATTATTATAGGTCAATAGTTGTTTAGGCTTGCTGTACATACAGTTAGATCAATTAGGTTCTTTAGGTACACAGAGATTGTATTCTGTCTAGATAGGTAATCTTCAACCACTTCAAGGATCTGTGGAACATGGCATTTAAATAACTTAGGGTTTTCTTGACATGAAACATGTTTTCTCCTGGTAGCACCGATGTATTCCCAAGAGAATGCTGAGCACCAAAGACACTCCACTTGGAGCCTGTTTTCTTCTTGGCAAAAACTGGCCTCTGGGCAAAGAAATGCCAATGCCTCAACCACTGACAAGATATAGCATCTGGAAATGGATAAACAGGACTGTCAAGTCTTGCCAAGACAGCGTAAGACGGTTTTGAAAATTTTCTTGCCTTTGAAAATGGTCTGTCAGTTATTCTAGGCCTTAGCCAAAGTTGGTTGCTTCAACGTTGCAAATGAGACTTTGGGTGATTGCCCAGGTAGCCAGTTGTCTCTGTCATATATTGCTAGCTTTGGAGGCTA
Organism: Ondatra zibethicus; assembly: GCA_004026605.1. Taxonomy (NCBI): domain Eukaryota; kingdom Metazoa; phylum Chordata; class Mammalia; order Rodentia; family Cricetidae; genus Ondatra; species Ondatra zibethicus. The sequence goes on along the minus strand of PVIU01022194.1, from coordinate 22,312 downwards.
CTTGATTGTACTTCCTGACTGCTCAAGTAATATTATTTCCCTTCTCAGGCCTTCGATAGGGTTGAATATTAGATAGTCATAGTTACTGTCCTCTTATGATCTAGCCAAGCCATTTCCAATACAAGACTTAGACTCCTTAGGATAGATTGTTTATTAAAACATTTAGCATATGTTCCTTGCTTAATATTGTTTATACTGATTGTAATTCTAATCTTATACTTGATATCTGTTCCTAGCATATATTGTTTTGTATCAGATTTGGAACTTTCTTACTTAAACAAAAGGGGGAGGTGCTGCGGGAGTTTCTTCCACTCCTTCAGCCAATAGCCATTAAGATATCAGCCCACTTGGGCATGTCACTTTTGCTTTAAAAAGCAGAGATAGCCCTGCTCTCTCTCTCTCTTGCTTTGGACTCCACTTCCGGCTATTAGACTCCTTTCCTGGTCATACAGAGGGCTGTTGTCTAGGACGGTGATCTGTAAGTTTTTCCCTTTAAATAAATAACCCTTTTATTAATCATAATTCTAAACTGGTGTTGGATTGTTTTGTGACTTATGCCTTCACCAACCCTCTGGAACTGTGAGCCCAAATAAACTCTTTCTTTTATAATTTTCCTTGGACATAGTTTATCTTCACAGCATTAGTAAAGTAACCAAGAGTTAGTCTGCCCCACAAACTTCCACACTATCTCAACAGCCCAGTCCTGTGTTCTCATACTTGCTGTGCCCCAACCTCCAACAGAGACCACTCTACCAGAGACCAAGCATACTGAGAGAAGTACAGGTAGGCTTCCCACCCACCGAACTCCCCCACTCTCTTAGTCTCTGTCCACCCTATCTCCAGGTTCCTGCCTTCCTAGTTGCTATACTTTGTTCTTCTAGAGACCAGCCTTGGGTAGAGACTCCCAGATCTACCAGAGACCAAGAAGACTGTGAGAAGCCTAGGTAGGTTGCCTATCCCCCAAAGATGTGCTGGGGTAAATATGGCACAGAACTTGTGGGAGTGGCCAACCAATGACTGGTCCAGCTTGAGGCTCATACCACAAAAGGATCCCTACCCCTGACAATGCCTGGATGACCAGAAACCAAAGGCCAGATAGCACATGGCTTAGGATAGTACCAAAAACATGCCTGAAAAAAAAAGTAAATGAAATGATTCCTAATGATATTCTACTATAGTTATAGACAGGTTCCTAGCATAATCACCATCAGAGAGACTTCATCCGGCATCTGATAGGAGCAGATACAGAGACCCACAGCCAAACATTAGGTGGAATTTGGTGAACCTTGTGGAAGAAGGGGAGGAAGGACTATAGTAGCCAGAAGGGTCAATGACACCATAAGAAAACCCACAGCATCAAGAAATCTGGGCTCAAGGGCTCACTGAGACTAAACTGACAATCTGGGAACCTGTATGGATCTCACCTTGGCCCTCTGCAATACATTGTAGTTGTGAAGCTTGGCGTTTCTGTGGGACTCCTAGCAAAAGGAATGGGTGCTGCCTCTGTGACTCTGCTGCCTGATTTGGGTGCCTATTCTTACTGCAACTTGATATGCAATGTTTGGTGGATATCCCTGGGAGGCCTGACCATTTCTGAAGGGAAAGGGAGAAGGAGTGGGTGGAAAGGAGGGAGGGGGTGGGGAGGAAGGAGAGGGGTTGAGAAGAGAGGAGGGAAAGGAAGCTGTAGTCAGGATGTAATATATGAGAATAAATTAGTAAAATAAAAAAGTAAAGTAGCCAAAGTTCATTTTTTTTCAATATATAAGTAAGGTTGAAAAATACCTATGCAAACTAAAAAGAAAAATAAAATACTCAGTAAGATTATAAACAAGTAAGGGGAATTTACCAATGATTCCATTTTAATTCAAATAATTAGAGAATGCTTTGAAAGTTTTATTCTCTCAAACTGAGTGATCTAAAAGAAATAGAAAAATGTCTAAACACATATGACTTATCAAAAGTCATTCAAAAGGATATAAATATTTTACACATATTTGTAGCATTTAATGAGATTGGAGCAGCAATGCAGAGTTTCCCCATAGAAAAGCAGAATCCTATTAATTGCTGTTGGTAATGTAAATCTGTCAAGCTACCATGGTAATCAGTATAAATGAGTCTAAAAAGAAAAAACCTTAAGGATAAAACTACCATACATTATTCATATATACCTTTCTTTTGTAGAACTCTAAGTTAACTTATCATATAGATACTTAGTGTTTTAATGCACTATTCATAATATACAGGAAATAGAACTAGCCTTGATATCTACTGACAGATGAATGGATAAAGAAAATATGGTACAAAAAACCCAAAGGACATGTAAGAAGAACGATCTTTGCATTTTGCCATTTTGCCTAACTGCCCTCAATTTTGATGACAAGTCCGTCTAGTCTACTATTGAGGAATTTATTTTCTGATATTGGGACCTACTTCTTATTCTAATACAGTCTAAGGACCAGTCTGGATGTTCCTGGACTGAACAACTACCCTATTATTGGCATTTCCATTCTTGGTCTTTCTACTGGGAGACAGCAACTGTTGGACTAGCTGGATCAGGGCCTGTAAGCCACTCAAACAAATTTCCTTTTAATATTTACATTCATTCATCCTATCAGATCACTTTCTCTAAAGAATTTGAATAACACTTTCCATTAATTTCTAAACTGGATGTTATAATTTCTTATTACCTGATGATATTTTTCTTTTTTGATTTTTATTGAGCTCTACATTTTTCTCTGCTCCGCTCCCTGCCTCTCCACTCCCCCTTTCAATCCTCCCCCAAGGTCCCCATGCTCCCAATTTACTCAGGAGATCTTGTCTTTTTCTACTTTCTACTTCTCATGTAGATTAGATCTATGTAAGTCTCTCTTAGTGTCCTCTTTGTTGTCTAAGTTCTCTGGGATTGTGGTTTGTAGGCTGGTTTTCTTTGCTTTATGTTTAAAAACCACCTATGAGTGAGTAATTGTCTTTCTGTGTCTGGGTTACCTCACTCAAAATAATGTTCTTTAGCTCCATCCATTTTCCTGCAAAATTCAAGATGTCATTATTTTTTTCTGCTGTGTAGTACTCCATTGTTTAAATGTACCACATTTTCCTTGCCCATTCTTCGGTTGAGGGGCATTTAGGCTCTTTCCATGTCCTGGCTATGACAAACAAAGCTGCTATGAACATAGTTGAGCACGTGTCCTTGTTGCACGATTGAGCATCCTTTGGGTATATACCCAAAAGTGGTATTGCTGGGTCTTGAGGAAGGTTGTTTCCTAATTTTCTGAGAAATCGGCACACTGACATCCAAAGGGGCTGTACCAGCTTGCATTCCCACCAGCAATGCAGAAGTGTTCCCTTTTCCCCACAACCTCTCTAGCATAAGTTCAGGGATCATTTCTATAGTTCGTTACCTGATGATTTTGTAATTGGTTTCTACCCACTTTTCTAAGATCTTGGAGTGAATCTTGAAGCACTTGAACTTGAACTTCCTCTAAGCTTTTTTAGCATATGCATTTGCAGAAACTTCTCTCAGAAATACCTAAGCAGATTCGCAAAGTTTCTGGTAAGTTGTGCTCAAATTTTTGTTGTAGTATTGGAATCTGCAAATTTCTTCCTTCATTTCTTCAATGATATTCAATTGTCATTCATTTGTGGCTTGTTTATTCTTCAAGTATTTATATATTTCCTGTAATTTATCTTGGCACTTCCTTTTCTTCTCCAGTAGCATGTATAGTACTTTCTAGAGCTATTAAAGCTAGTCAGGAGGGATGAAACTTCTAGGTCAGTACCAGGTTTATTTCTTCAGGTTGTATGGCTCAAGGGTGTGGAATATTCAGCAATAAGGCCTTATCTTTAAATTCTAGATGGTAACCAAGAGCAACTGCTGAAAAAACTCCATCTTGCAAGGAATGTAGCAAGAATTCTAAAATATTTACCATAAAATAAATATTTACCTAATTCATATTTAAATATATTTCACACAGCAAAGAGAAATATGTGTTTCTGTATAATATATATGCCAACAGAATGGAGGCTTCATATGAACAACGAGTTTGTTCTGCTCATTGCCTGTATCTCCTTTTCTAGTGCTTACATACTAAGCACCAGATAAACCCCTGATATAGTAAGGTTTCCTTCATGCTAACTATCCTACCCATTGACCATCCTGCTATTCCTTCTTTCAGAAGTTATAAAGTAGTATGACATATTTAAATGTTTTAATTGCAATAATGTTTGTGGAGTTACAATGTTAGAAGCAAACTAGTTGACTTTCATTGAGTAATTTAATAAAAAATGTGACAATATATTATGATGAAAATATCTATTATATTGTAAGAGACTGGAACTTTTGCTGGACAGCCAGAGTCAGTAATAGACCTTGACTTAAGATTTAAAAATGCTCTCCGACTGTCTACTTAGCCTGTTTGTTTAACCTACCTTTAAGTTAAGTTTAAGTATAAATGGAACAACCAATTATATTTGCCTTGATTTCTCACATAATCAAATTTTACAACATAATCAAATGCATAGATGTGATATTAAGATATGTACTCTTCCTCGCCCCTGGCCCAAAGAGCAATGCAAGTGTTTTCTTTTTTGCAAGTGTTTTCATATGTTTTTTATGATAATAAAAGCTGAAACCAGAAAATATAGATTGAAAGCAACCTTACAAATTGAGTATTTGTCATAAATGTTGAAGACAACATTCAGCTGTTGTTTGATAAATAATGTTTGCAATGCTATTTGTGAACTGGATACATTTGTGTCAGTGGTTTCATTCCTTGCAAAACAAAGATTTTTGTAAAGTATCAATTTCTTCCCCATGTGATGCTTTCTGTGCTGTTCAATAAATAAGAGTGCAAAGTCCTTTGTTAGGGGTACGAACACAAAGACCCATACACAGACAAAGTGACAGATTCAAAAGACAGCATTCAAACAGAAACAGATTGGGACTCAAACAATAGAAAAGGAATGATGAAAGACACAAGGAAAAATGTTGAGAATTCAAATCTGGGCTTGCTTTTAGTTAAATTTCTGTAAGGGGAAGTGCTTTTTAAAACATTGTTTTTAACTAAAATAGAATTATACCAGTTTCCCTCTCCCCTTTCCTCCAGCCCCTTCCAACTACCCTCCATTAAACTCTTCTTATGCACCCCCACTCTCAAGTTGATAAGACGTTTTCCTTTTATTCTAATTATTGTTACATAAGTGTGCATATGCACATACACATATCTTGCTGAATCTGTTGCTTGTGTGTATATGGTTTCAGGACTAATCACTCTGCTTTGGAAAGTAATAAATGGACTAATCCCTTGGAAAGCTAATTCTTCTTCTCCCAGCAGTCATTAGTTGCATTTAGTTCTTTATCTAAAGAAGGGACCCTAAGAAATTTCTTCTCTTCCTCATTAACATGTCCATTGATTGCCATTGTTCCAGTCTTGGTTATGTGGCCATTTCTAAAAGAGACTGTTTCACAGCTGACTTTTTGGTATTCTGGCTCTTACAATTTTTCTGCTTCCTCTTCTGTGATGTTCCCTGAGTTATAGATACAGGAGCTGTGATGCAGATTTATCCATTAGGGCTGGGCTCCACACAATCTGCTGATCTCTTCATTATGTCTAGTTGTGGTTTTCTATGATGATCTTCATTTGCTGTAAAGAGAGGGTTTGTTGATGAGGGGGTGGTAGCTACACTTACTTGTGGATACAAGGATAAGATATGGAAAGTAGTGACACATCATACTTCTCTAGTAATGTGGCAGTAGTAGATTCTTTCTTAAGATCCATGACCTCACTAGTTCCAGGAAGCTATTGAGTACCACTAACATGTGATTGCCACATCTTATATATTTATGCATATCATGCCAAGTTTGTAACTGTCATGGGTGTTGCTGGTAGGTAGGACTATTTAATTGCTTGCCTCTCTTCATAGCTTGTATGGTATTTTCTGGAACCATGGGAGCTACATCTCAGGAAAGAAGTTTTTATATTAGATTGAGCTCAAGCATCTGCATTCTAGGCCCTAAGTGTGCGGTGTCTTCAGTAATACACTCCTAAACTCCTGAGCAACAATGAACTACATCAGGGACCTCTGTTGTTTGGAGAGCCATTTGGATTACCCTGACCTACCATTTGAAAGGAAATTTCAGGAGCAGGCTTGAGGCAGTGACCACCAAAGGAGCAGGTGTGAGCCAGTGACTACTGCACAGCAGGCCTGAGTCAACAACCTTAGGAGGAGGAGGTACAAGGGAACCACCAATGAGGGAGCAGGCCTGAGCCAGAGACCTCTGTGGGACTGAACATATATCAGCGACTTCTGAGGTAGCAGGCCTGAACCAGCAATCTCTGCCAGAGCAGGCCTGAGGTAGCGAACCCCACAAGAGCAGGAACACGGGAGCGACTTCTGGGGGAGCAGGCCTGAACCAGAAACCTCTATGGGTCCAGACAGGAGTCAGGAACCTCCAAGGGAGCAAGCTTGAGCCAGAGAACTCTGCAGGACCAGGCTCAAGTCAGGAACCTCCATGGGAACAGGCCCAGGCCATGGACCTCTACAGAAACAGGCCTGAGCCAGTGACCTCTGCCAAAGCAGGCCCGAACCAACAATAGCTGCTGGAGCAGGCCTGAGGCAGCAACCTCCACAGGAGCAGGTACAAGGGAGCTACCACTGGGATAGCAGCCCTGAGCCAACCACCTCTGCTGGAGCAGACCTCTGATGAAGCATGCCCAAACCAATGACCTCCATGGGAGAAGACCCGAACCAGCGACCTCTCTCAGAGCAGGCCCAAGGCAGCAACCACAGAGGAAACACCCCAAGCAAGCAACCTCCTAATATCTAAAAAAACAGACTTTAAACTAAAATCAATCAAAAGAGATAAAGAAGATAAAGAGATAAAGAAAAACATTTCATATTAGTCACAGGAAAAATCCATCAAGAGGAAATCTCAATACTGAATGTCTATGCCCTAAATACAAGGGTACCCTCGTATGTAAAAGAAACACTTTTAAAGCTTAAATCACACATTAAACCCTATACACTAATAGTAGGAGACTTCAACACCCCACTCTCACCACTGGACAGGTCTGTCATGCAAAAAATTAACAGAGACATAAGGGAACTAGCAGGTGTTTGACTCCAATGGACTTAACTGACATCTATAAAACATTCCATCCAAACATAAAAAAAAAAATATACCTTCTTCTCAGCACCTCATGGAACCTTCTGAAAAATTAACCACATACTAGGTAACGAAACAAACCTCAACAGATAAAAAAAACCTGGAATAACCCCATGTACCTTATCAGATCACCATGCCTGAAAGTTAGAATTCAGCGGTAACACTAATTCCAGAAAGCCCACAAACACTTGAAATTTAAACAATGCTCACCTGAATCATCAATGGATCAAGGAAGAAATAAAGGAAGAAATTAAAGACTTCCTAAAATTCAGCATACCCAAATTTATGGGACACAATGAAAGCAGTGTTAAAAGTTCATAGCACTAAATGCCTACATAATGAAGTTGGAAAAATCCCACACTAGTGAGTTAACAGAATGTTTGAAAACTCTAGAACAAAAAGAAACAAATGCACTCAGGAGGATAAGATGGCAGGAAATAATCAAATTGAGAGCTGAATCAACAAAATAGAAACAAAGAACAATACAAAAGATCAATGAGACAAAGAGATGGTTCATCGAGAAAATCAAAACAATAGACAAACTTTTATCCAAACTAACCAAAAGGCAGAGAAAGAACACCCAAATTAACAAAATCAGAAATGAAAAGGGGGACATAACTACAGACACAGAAGCATTCCAGAAAATCATTAGGTCGTATTTTGAAAACCTGTACTCCACAAAATTGGAAAAAGTAAAGGAAATGGACAACTTTCTGGATAAATATCACTTACCAAAATTAAGTCAAGACCAGATAGGCAAATTAAATAGGCCTATAACTGCTAAAGAAATAGAAACAGTCATCAAAAGTCCCCCAACCAAAAAGAAACCCAGGGCCAGATGGTTTCAGCGCAGAATTCTACAAGATTTTTGGAGAAAAACTAAAACCAATACTCTTCAAATTGTTCCACATAATAGAAACAGAAGGAACATTGCCAAACTCTTTTTATGAGGCTACAATTACCCTGATATGCAAACTACATAAAGACACTACTAAGAAAGAGAATTACAGACCAATTTCACTCATGAACATTGATGCAAAAATACTAAATAAAATACTGGCAAACCAAATCCAAGAACACATCAGAAAAATCATCCACCATGATCAAGTCAGCTTCATCCCAGAGATGCAGGGATGGTTCAACATATGGAAATCTGTCAATGTAATCTACTACATATAAGCAAACTAAAAAAAAAAAAAGACCACATGATCATCTGTTTAGATGCTGAAAAAGCCTTCAAAAAATACAACATCTCTTCATGATAAAGGTATTGGAGAGAGCAGGAATACAAGGAACATGCCTAAACATAATAAAGGCAATATACAACAAGCCAACAGCCAACATCAACCTACATGGAGAGAAATTCAAAGCGAACTCACTGAAATCAGGAACAAGATAAGGTTGTTCACTCTCTCAATATCTATTCAACATAGATCTTGAAGTTTTAGCTAGAGCAACAAGACAACAATGGAAGATCTAGCAGAAACAAATTGCGAAAAGAAGTCAAACTCTCACTATTTGCTGATGATATGATAGTTTACATAAGCAACCCCAAAATTCTACCGAGGAACGTTTACAACTCATAAACACCTTCAGTAATGTAGCAGGATCCAAGATTATCTCAAAAGAAATCAGTGGCCCTTCTTTACACAGAAGATAAATGGACTGAGAAAGAAATCAGAGAAACATAATCCTTCACAATAGCCACTAATAGCATAAAAATATCTTGGAGTAACTCTAACCAAACAAGTGGAAGACCTGTATGACAAGAGCTTTAAATCTTTGAAGAAAGAAATTGAAGACACCAGAAAATGAACAGATCTCCCATGCTCTTGGGTAGGTTGAATTAATACAGTAAAAATGGCTATCTTACCAAAAGCAATCTACAGATTCAATGCAATGCCCATCAAAATCCCAGCAAAATTCTTCACAGACCTCAAAAGAACAATATTGAATTTCATATGGAAAAGCAAAAATCCCAGGATATCCAAAATAATCTTGTACAATAAGGAACTTCTGAAGGCATCACAATCCCTGACTTCAAACTCTATTACAGAGCTACAATACTGAAAAAGGCCTGGTATTGGCATAAAAACAGACAGGAGGACCAACTGTACTGAATAAAAGATCCAGATATCAATCCATACATCTACAAACACCTGATTTTTGGCAAAGAACCTAAATTATACAAAGAAAAAAAATAAAGCATCTTCAAGAAATGGTTTTAGCATAACTAGATGTCAACATTTAGAAGAATGAAAATAGATCCATATCTATCACCATGCACAAAACTAAAGTCCAAACCTCAGCATAAAGCCAACCACATTGAACCTCACAGAAAAGAAAGTGCAAAGTACACTTGAATGCATTGGCACAGGAGATCACTTCCTAAATATAACACCAGTAGCACGGACACTGAGAAAACCAATTAATAAATTGTACCTCCTGAAACTGAGAAGCTTCTGTAAAGCAAAGGACACAGTTAACAAGACAAATCGGCAGCCTACAGAATGGGAAAACATCTTCTCCAACCCCACATCAGACAGAGGAGTGATCTCAAAAATAAACAAAGAACTCAAGAAATTGCTCATTAAAAGAACAAGTAATCCAATAAAATATGGGGTACAGACCTACATAGAGAACTCTCAACAGAGGAATATAAAATAACTGGAGGATACTTAAGGAAATGCTCAACATCCTTAGTCATCAGAGAAATGCAAATCAAGACAACTCTGAGATTCCATCTTATACCTGTAAGAATAGCTAAGATCAAAAACACTGATGACAGCTTATGCTGAAAGGATGAGGGGTAATGGGAATACTCCTCCATTGCTGGTGGGTGTGCAAACTGCTATAGCTCTTTTGGATATAAATATGGTGATTTCTCAGAAAATTAGGAAACAACATTCCTCAAGACCCAGTAATATCACTTTTGGGTATATATCCAAAGGATGCTCAATCATACCACAAGGACATGTACTCATCTATGTTTATAGCAGAATCGTTTGTCATAGCCAGAATCTGAAAACAACCTAAATGCCTGCTGACTGAAGAATGGATACATTTACACAAAGGAGTACTACACAGCAGAAAAAATAACGACATCTTGAATTTTGCAGGCATATGGATGGATCTAGAAAACATCATATTGAGTGAGGTAACACAGACCCAGAAAGACAAATATAATATGTAGTCACTCATAAGTGACTTTTAGACATAGAGCAAAGAAAAAACACCCTACAATTCACAATCCCAGAGAATCTAGACAGCAAAGAAGACCGTAAGAGAGACATACATGGATCTAAACTACATGGGATGTAGAAAAAGACTAGCTCTCCTGAGTAAGTTGGGAGCATGGGAACCATGGAAGAGGGTAGAAGGAGAGGGGAGAGGAATAGAGGGGATCAGAGAAAAATATGTAGCTCAATAAAAACAATAAAGAAGGAAGTTTCTTGTGCCTGGTATTGGGGTCTTTGACAGCTATACATCTGATACAGTATTAATATTCAGAATATGCAAAAAACTCAAAAGCAAAGAATCAAGAAAACAAATTATCGAATTAAAGAGTGGCCTAGGGATTTAAAATGAAAGTTCTAAATAGAAGAAATAAAAGTGGCTAAGAAATACTTTTAAAAGTGTTCATCATTTATAGCAATTAAGGAAATGCAAGTTAAAACAACTTTGAGATTTTGCCTTACCCTAGTCAGAATAGCTGAGATCAACAAAACTACTGACAACAAATGCTGGAGAGGTTGTTCTGAAAGAGGAATCTTCATGCCCTATTGGTAGAATGCAAATTAATGCAGTCATGTAGGCAGCTGCTCCTTCATTTCCTGGCTGCCCAGCCCGGAAATAATCATACAGAAACTACATTAAAATTACAATACTGCTTGGCCAATAGCATAAGTATATTTCTAGCTAGCTCTTACATTTTAAATGAACCCATTCCTATTATTTTGTATTTTACCACAAGGCTGATGGTAAAACTGATAAGTTTCCATGTCGTCTGTTTCCTTTGGCAGCTACATGACATCTCCCTGACTCTGCCTTCATTCCTCCTTTATCTGCTTGGAAATCCCGCCTTACTCTATTGTGCCCTGCAGTAGGACAAAGCAGTTCTTTATTCATTAACCAATAAAAGCAACCCAGATACAGAAAGACTTCCCACACCATTTCCCCTTTTCTGTCCAAATAAAAAGTAAGGTTTTAACTTTAAAATAGTACAATTGCATATAACAAAACAATTATCAAGCATGAATTATATTTATAATATTTAGTCCATTTACATTTGACAAATTAAGGAAAACACTCTATTATCTATCCTATCTTTGTGAGTCTAAAGTTTTATATCTTATTTATCTTTTATAACTATAACTATATTTCTTCAACTCCATCAAAGACTCCAGAAGGATATAATATTACCTAAGTAAACAGGAAGTACATTGTAAGCAAATTCCAAAACTCTAGAATTGACAGAGACATCTCACTGTCTGGACAGTCACCGAAAGTTCTTTTGTAATATTGGAGCATCTATCTTCAGCCTACGGGTTCATAGTATCCAGCAGACTTTTCCACAAAGCAGTAAATTTCAAAGATAGTTCCACCTATATTGGAAGTTTGTCAGTCACTTTCTTCTGTGTCTTGCAGAATGCCTGTCAGACTCTTTCATGAAGCAGGAACCCTGAAGGACTGTCTCACCTTTAGGCAAGTTCAGCAGTCTCTTTTCTGTGGGTCCTGCATGTCCAGTTCATACAGCATACCATCAAGCAGTCCAGGCAAGAGAAGTTTCTTTCCCAAATGACTAACAAAATCCATAAGGAGTGGTGCCAGATGTAGATGGATGCTATAAAGTCATCCCACATTAGCTCAGAATTGAGTATTAAAAGGGTTCTTTATTTAGGGGTAGACTCACAGATCATAGTCCTCTGCACAAGTGGGGAACAGGAAATGAATCCAGCAGCTGAGGGAGAGAGGCTGCACAAGTTTTACATCTACATTTATAGTACAAGAGACCACACCCAAGTAGAATGGTATCTTACAGGCAATTGGCTGAAGGAGTTCCCACAGCACAGTTGCTCTGGAAATCAGTGTGGAGAATTCTCAAAATTTAAAATTGAATCTACCATATAACCCAGCTATACTACTTCTTGGCATATGCATAAAGGACTTAACATCCTACTCCACAGATAATTGCTCAGCAATGTTCATAACTGCTCTATTTACAATAGCCAGGAAATTAAAGCAACTTAAATGTTCTTCAACATAAAATGGGTAATAAAAATGTGGTAGAAATGCACAATGAAATAGTACTTGGCTGTAAAGAAAATAAAATCATGAAATTCACAGGTAAGAAGGAAGTGAGGGAGAGAGGGAGGAAAAGAGTGAAAGAAATAAAAGAAAGAGAGAAAGAAGAAAGGAAGGAAAGAAGGAAGGAAGGAAGGAAGGAAGGAAGGAAGGAAGGAACGAAAGAAGATCATCATACATTTTCTCTCATCTGTGGGTCCTAGCTCCAAATCTTCAAATGTGAGTATAGGACAAGAAGTAACCACAGAAACCAAGAGAGTATAAAGTATAAAGAAACCATATTAGGAGGTGGAATGGTGAAATCGCAGGATATAAATAATATGAAGTGGGAAGTGGGATAGTGGGGAGGGTCTACAACTGAGAAGAAGAAAGGTTGACACATAAGGAAAGGATGGGATGAGGGGAAAGTAACACCAGAGTTGTTTGATAAAGACTCAAAGAATCATATATTTATCTACAGTCATATAATTATACACAAGGAGTATGGTGTGTGTGTGTGTGTGTATGTGTGTGTGTGTGTGTGTGTATCCAAGCCACTTGGATTGAAAATATTCCCAATAAGAAGCAGAGTAACAAAAACCTCCGTACTAGGCATGGTAAGTTCCTTTAATTTAATTTTCTTAATATAATACAAACACACTATTGAGGTCTCTGGGTTCATTACTAATGCATTCAAACTGATGCAAAAATGTAGTAGATATATTTTATGGGTTGCATTAATGCCTTTCCCCTTTCACTCATAAAAGATATGTTCCATGCTCTCCAATAGATTCCTAAAGCTATAGATGGCATCTAATCTAAGGACTAAACATGCAGTGACCATGACTTTTGCCATTTGATGTTCAGCTACAAAACTAACATGGATTTATTTTTCCTTCTTTCTAATTTCATGAATGGAAGATTTGTTTTTACTTTGTGAATTCAAGAATTCTTTCCTTTTCATTTATAGGAAGCATTTGTAGCATACCTGAATTTACAGCATTATTACTCTTGTGTTTTGGAGATATTAAATAAATTAAGGGTTATTTAAATGCAAGCACTGCAAATCTGTGACAGTTGATCTCATGCTCTATACAGCTACTACAATGGACAACACATGACAATTGTATTCACTATATATACATTAGGCAAAAGTATTATTCAGGACTGAGTGGGACAGAACAGAATGGCATAGTATTTTAGCATGCTGCTCATAATAGTGGGTAATAGTAGCCTGAAATTTAAAGCTTAAATATTTTTTATGTAATTTCTCATTTAATGTTTTCAGCTGAGTCTAACAGTGAAATCAGATATTAGGGATAACAAATTTACTTGGGATCGAGAAAAACAATGAACTACATATAGTCCAAGAGACATAGATAGATACTATAAGACATACTGAATAAATAATAATAGGAATATTTATTCTACTATTCCATTTTATTAAGAATTAAAATGTACACACAGAAAAAACAACTTATAATAATTTATACTTCGAGACTGAGAAATGGCTCCACAATTAAGAACACTCATTACTATTCTATATGACCCCGGTTTAATGCGCAACAACTCATATGGCAGCTCACAGTCATCTGTAACTCCAGTGCTAGGGGATCCAATGCCTGCTTCTGGCCTGCTTAGGAATGGCATGCTCATAGTACACAGACATAAGTGTAGGCTAAACACACATACATTTACAAATAATAAGTGAATAAATTTTAAAAAGAATTTATACTTAAATGAGAATTTAAAGATTTCTATCAGGATTGCGTAAGAAGGAATGGATACAAAAGCAAATAAGTAAAAAAAGTGTGTGTGTGGGGAGGAATGGATCTGTCATAGATCAATGATGAAAATGTACTATAAATTAATTATGAATAAGTATGGTTGGACTATACTGTCATTCATTAAGCTGTATTTTTTCCAGCACTATGCTACATGTTAAAGCTATAATATGTAATACTATTCAAAACCGATTAGCCAATATTCCCACAGAACTTATAATTTAACTGCAAAAAAATTAATGAAATGATACTAGAAATAATTATACATGTGTAATTACAGGTGTTAATGCTAACAATTTTAAGTTTTCATACTAATTTGTGTTGGAGATTCAGCTCTGTAATTTACTAGCTATGAGACTTTGAGAAATTCACTTAACACTTATGGCTTAGTTTATATATTTGTAAGATGGGACTAGTACCTCCTTATGTGTTTTGAGAGTTAAATATGGTAGTGTATATTAAACATTTAGCAAAATTCCTGTAACATAGTAATTGCCCAATAAATGGAAACCATTATTATTGTTACTAGTATCCATAATGATAGTCTTTTTTATCTTAATTTTTTTATTCATTTTACATACCGACCATAGTTCCACCTTCTTTGCCTCTTCCCTGTCCTCCCCAACCCCTATTTATCCCTAAAAAAGGGTAAGGCCTCCCATGAGGAGTCAACAAAGCCTGGCAGGACCAAGGCCCTCCCCTCTACATCAAGGCTGAGCAAGGCATTCCACCATAGGGAATGGGCTCCAAAAAGCCAGCTCATGTACCAGAGACAGATTCTGGTTCCACTGTCAGAGGGACCGCAAACAGACCAAGCCACATATCTATCACCCCCATGTAGAGGGCCTAGTTCGGTCCCATGCAGGCTTCCCAGCTGTTGGTCCAGTGTCCATGAGCTCCTGCAAGCTTAGGCCAGTTGTCTCTGACCGAGCTCTGCGAGTCCATAATGATATTCTTTAACCTCTCATTTAAACTTACTAAATTTTAAACAAACAGCTCAACATTTTTGGTTTCATCATTTCCTGACAAGTAGTAGATGTAATAAGATAAAGCAGAAGCAGGTAGAAGGAAAGTACAGCTGTGATAGAAGAGAGACACCGAAAAAGGCAGATAAGGCATGTTAACAATTAAAATCCTACTGAAGAAAAGAGTCAAACATATTTGGTATATTCTGAGTTTAAGACTATATATTAATTCATCAAAAACTATTAAAATGCTTTTATTACATAGAATGTAAAACTCCATTTCCTAGAATACATAATAACATGGAAGTATTCTTCAACAAGGCTAAAAGGTAATAGATTGATGTAGTTTTGAAAACTGAAAGATGGATAGTGATGTTTTGTGGAATATTAGTTTAAGATGTGTTCCATTCATTTATGCTATGGAATATTTACATAATGTTGCAAAGATGCATTGCATTCTTTTATGTTGCATTTGTTTAATTCTGTAAAGCTGTTTTTTTTGCCTGTCTAAAACACCTGATTGGCCTAATAAAGAACTGAATGGCCAATAGTTAGGCAGGAGAGGCTAGGCAGATAGACAGGGCTGCCAGGCAGAGAGAATAAATTGGAGGAGAAATCTAGGCTCAGGAGAGGAGAAAAAGAAGAGCCCAAGTGAGAAAAGGAGGAGAGGAGGACATCAGGGGCCAGGCACCCAGGCACCCAGCCACCCAGCCAGCCATGGAGTAAGAAGGGAAGAAAGACATATATAATATAGAAAGGTTAAAAAGCCTTGAGGCAATATAAAGAAGAAGAGAAATGGGGCAAGTTAGAAAAGCTGGCTAGAAACAAGCCAAGCTAAGGCCAGGCATTCATAAGTAAGATTAAGTCTCCATGTGCTTAGTTGGGAGCTGGGTGGTGGGCCCCAAAAAAGTAAAAAAGAAACAACTACAGTGATGAGAAACTATGGAGTATTAAGAATAAATTCGTCTCTGCAACAGATAGAGACTATTACAGAAAACCAAATCTGGTCAAAATGCAGAGAACAGCTGGTCATGGGGTGCCCAGCCCCAGTGGATACATCTATAACCCAACTCCAGAATCTACAGCTCAGGGCACCAGCAGAAGAGGGGACAGAAAGACTATAAGAGCCAGAAGACCAGAAAGTCTTATGTAAGCTTGTGTCTCCTAGAGATGACAGGGAAGTTACACCTATGATACTTCAATAATATGGCTGCCTAAACAAGACCAGAAGAAATACAACAATGAACTCTCACCTGGCCTCAACCCTAGACAATAAACTATAAGTAACTAAGAAAGGCTAAGAGAGGGTAATTAGTCTTAGGGAAGACCCTCCTATTGGTTATGAAATATAGAGTGGTCAGCCCTGAAATCATATACATTTAAGCCACACTAAATAGATTCTCCACATTGCTATTTACATACTTATACATATATATCCATGAATTTGAAATGGAATGACAGGGGAATAGAAGGGATGGGAAGGAGAAAAGGAAAGAGGGGAAATGATGTAATTACAACTTAATTTAAAAATTAGAAGTCATATGAGGAAACATGAAAAAGTCCAAACTGCCTACAAGAGCAGCATTTGCCCCTTCCTAAGTGCAGCATGCATACGGAACTGCAAAGAAATGAGTACGAATTCAGCAACTGATACCAGTTCCATGACAATTCTGTAAATGTAAACATAACGATAATCCAGTAAAACACAACTGTGAATAAAGAAGGGAAAGAACTATTTCCAAAAATGTGTAGATTTTTGGAGCCCGTAAGGTGGCTCAACAAGATAAAAGTGCTTGCTACCAAATCTTATGACTTAAGCTTGATCGCTCCAGATCCCAGAGAGATTTGACTTTCGAAAATTGTCCTCTGATCCACACAGGTACACTGCACATGTGTACACGTGCACACAGACACACACACGTGTGTGCACACACACATGCACATATGAAAGTGCTAAAAAATTGGGCTTTTAAAAATGCTTTGTTGGTATTCCTTTTACTTCTTTGAGAATTCCTAGCATGTGTTTTTAGCATATTCACCCCTCCAACTCCTCCTAGATCCATCTCCCTTTCCCATCCACCCAATTTTTGTCCTCTTAAAAAAATCCATGTAGTCTAGTTTGTGCTGTCCATATCCTCTGGGGTGGCCTTTCCCTGGGGTATGGGTGACTTATCAGGGAAC
Organism: Ondatra zibethicus; assembly: GCA_004026605.1. Lineage (NCBI taxonomy): Eukaryota > Metazoa > Chordata > Mammalia > Rodentia > Cricetidae > Ondatra > Ondatra zibethicus. The sequence continues at coordinate 4,937 of PVIU01022194.1, read as the reverse complement.
ACACCCTTAAAGCAAACTGACTCTCCTTTCCCCAGTTCTCAACTGCCAGTAGGTCCTCAGCCAGGCATCGGAGTTTGTGCCTACTTTCTCTCTGTTTGCAGGGATTTTTGCGTAGCTAGAGCCTGCAGCAGTCTCGTGTATGCTGTCACAAATTCACATGTGCAACTGTCCTTCCATGTCTGGAAATGACTGTTTTCCCTGCAGTCACCCACAACTTGTGGCTCATTTCTTCTCTCTTCTGCATAGATCCCTGAGCCTGGGGAGACAGGGTATGGGATACATGTTCCATTTACAGCCGAATACTTCACAGTCTCTAGTTGCCTGTATATTGGCCAGTAAGGGATCTCAGTGTTAACTGCTGTCTACTACAGTAAGCCACCCCCTACTCTAATGAGGGCTGAGAGATGTACTAATCTGTGGGTAGAACAATAAGTCATTTTAATACTATGTCCATTTAACAGAATAATAGTGTTTGAGTCTCCCCTAGGGCCTATGCGCCGTCTAGACAGAGATTCTTGGCCCACATAATAGTGGCAGGTGTTTGTTTTATTCAGCCACAATGAAGAACAAAATAATGCCATTTAAAGGGAAATGATGGAACTGGAGATCATGTTAAGCACAATTACATAGTTTCATAAAGCCAAATATTACATATTTTCTCTCATATGTGAAATTTACTGGGGAAGACATGAACATAACAGGAGCACTACTAAAGCATATGAAAGAATAAAAGGGGAAGTAGGAGGATAAGAAAAGATAATAAAGGGGATGAATATAAGCAAAGTACATTATATACAAGTATGGAAATGTCATAATAAAATCCATGGCTTTATATAATTAATATATACTAATAACGAAAGAAGGAAGACGTGTCCCTTCCTCAATAAGATTAATTACTCCACATGTGATCTTGATTTAATACCTTTATAACTGTTTTTGCTCAATAATTTATTCTCTCTAGGATCTTTCAGTTTTCTCCCTCAAGTGGCTTTTTTCTTTCACTTGATCTTCCTCCATTTAAAAAAGATTGGGTACAGGTGGATCAAGACAGAGAAATAAGAACTGCTTCAGTTGTTTTCCCACAAAAATGTCAAGTTCACCATATACTGATGCACTAAACTGCATTAACAGAAGCCAAGTGAAAGAGAGATTATTGGGCTTTCTTTTAGCATCATTGGTAATAAAGCTCCTGTGAGTAAGAAAGACATACCTACACTGCCCATGTGCTACTCCCTGAATCCCACACAGAAGAGTGTAGACACACCACTCGCTTGGGTTCAGGAGAGGGAAGTAAGTGTAGACCTTTGACTTGGAACTCAGTACCAGGTATATCATGGTTAAACCCCGAGGTTTACTGATGGAAGAAACTCCACAGATTGAACCTCTAAATCTATAATCTAGAAATCTATTATCATGATGGGAAATAATGTGTTAGAGTTACTGACATGATAAAACATGGTGTGGGCCTATGATGTAACTTAGTACTATAGGATAGCTTCAGTATGATCAGACTTTGCATCAGTCTTGGGGCTTCTTTCACTGTTCCTCCCCTAACCCTGGATATGGACACTGTGCTTGGAGAAAGGAGGGAAAAGTAAGCATAGGAATTTGCTTTGCAACAATCAGATACAGTCCAAATAAGTTTATCCCAACAGATACTATAATAATCATTATAAATTATTATAAAATTATAAAGTTATAAAAATGAAAGAACAAAGATTGGAAAACCAGCAAGAAAGCCTGTATGGAACCGAACTAGGCCCTCTACATGTGGGCAACAGTTGTGTACCTTGGTCTGTTTGACGGGCCCCCTGGCAGTGGGGCATGAACTGGTTTTGTGGAGCCCATTCCCTATGGTGGGGTGCCTTGCTTAGCCTTAATGTGGCAGGGGGGGGAATGGATTTGGTCCTGGCTCAACTTAATGTGCCAGGCCTTGTTGACTCTCCATGGGAGGCCTTTACCCTTTTGGAGAAGTGGATGGGGTGGGGGTGGCTGAGAGGGGGGTGAGGGGAACAGGAGGAGGGATAGGATGGGGAACTATGGTTGGTATATAAAATGAATTTAAAAATTAAAATACAAAAGAAAGAAAAAAGGAATGTTTATAACAACATAGTTGAAACCAAAAGGGGAAATCCTTCCAGCATACTTGAATACTGTATCTAATACTCTTTTCCATTCATATCCATGTTTCTTGAAAGATTAATAGTTTCTATTTTCTTACCTATTATTTATCTTTCAAATGAATGTGTTCTGACTTTCTTTCCATAATTTAACAACAGCCTTACAAAAATCAACAATGGTCTTCTAACTTCCACACGTGATAATTGCCATTAGATAGCGTCTTACTTTATCTTCTTTGATGGACACCTCTTTATAGCAACAGTTGTGGAGGTAGCTAGTCAGTTCCCATTCTACTTCTGGTTAATTTCTTTTCAGTCATCTTATGGATTCTTCTTCCACCCATATTTTAAATCTTACAATTTTACTTTTATTTTTTAATTAATTAATTAATTAGTTTATATGTGTGTGAATGCCTGTGTATTTGTGAGTGTATGTAAAATTATGTATGTGGGGGGGTACATGAGCCTATGTATGCATGGATGCCAGAAGAAGGCATCATATCCTTTAGAGATGGATTTTACAACAACAACAATAATAATTTACACAAATTTACATAAATATGACTTACACCCCAATCACTCTCACTTCTCACCTCCCTATCACCTCTGTCCAATCTCTTCTCCATTCCTCACAAATCTTTCATGTTTATTTGCAACCCATTAAAATTATCCAGGGCTAATTGTGAAGCCATGTGTTTGGACCTATCCGATGGAGCCGAGTAGGCTCAGCAGAGGTTTAATGTTTTGTGGAATTACTCTCTGAGATTTGTTCTTCCATGCTAGGACTATCCTGGTACCTCCAGCTCTAATCTCTATTATCAGGAGACCTAATTCATCCCTATAACTTCCAATCTTACCTCTAGGCTACCAGTTCTCTCATATGTGTGTGTGTGTGTGTGTGTGTGTGTGTGTGTGTGTGTGTGTGTGTGTGTGTGTAATCTATCTAGTATTCTTAGAATATTAGATTGGCATATCCATTTATGTAAAACACCTGAGAAAGATTGGATAGAAGCTAAACTTTTATAGCTCAAATCTCCACAAATCTCTCATTAGTAAATATTTCTAATGTAACTACAAAACTGACCATTTTACCATCCTTAATATATTTTGTTAGTCATATTTCCCTATGTTTGGGCATGCTGTTTCTTCCTAGACTACTTTCCCACTTCCTAGATAAGTGCTTCTTAGCTCAATGTGCATTCTAGTCAAATTGATATTTTGGTAAAATATACCCTTGAGAATTGTAGGGTGGAGTCTAAGAATCTACTTTTCACCTTTTCTTTTTCTGGTCCTGGGCATTAAATGTATGTGCTTGTAGTTGCTAAGCAAATACTCTGTGTCTCTAATTATTTTATTTATATATTTATTTTGAGAAAGAGCCTCCAAATATTGCTCAAGATATCCTTGAATGTGTTTATGATATGGCTTTTTCTCATTGCCTTAATAATGACTACACTTGGGGTCCTCTAGGTCACAATTTTCTTTCTGTGATTCTTTAGCTGCAAAATAATGGTTAGAGTTATATCAAGGAAAATGAGCAAGCAACATAAACAATTCAGAAGAGACAACAATGAGGACACGAAGAGAGACTTACATAGATCTAATCTACATGGGAAAAAGACAAGATTTCCTGAGTATATTGGGAGCATGGGGACCTTGGGGGAGGGTTGAAGGGAAAGGGGAGAGGCAGGGAGGGAGCAGAGAATTTTTATTGTAGAGCTCAATACAAATCAATAAAACTAGAAGAAGAAGAAAAGAGACTATAAATGGCTATTAAACATTTTAAAACATTCAGTTTATAGAAGTCATGCATATATACATATGTATATATATGAATGTAAATTCCTGGTACTTTTGAAAAGCAATTAAATGAAAGGTGTAACAAAAACCCATTCCTGTGAAACTACTCTTTAAAGTTCAAAATTCAAAAATTAATGCCAAAACCAAATGTTTGGCTGTATATTTTTAAATAGGAATAACTATGCAGCTCTGACTGGCCTGAAACTTGCTCGGTTGACCAGGCTTGTCTCAAAGTTGCAGATATCCACAGGTCTCTGAACTACAATGCAGAAATTATAGTCATGTGCCACCATGCCCAGATAATGCCAAAGTTCTTTCAAAGTTATTAATAATAGCAAATAAACAATTAGTGATCTATATGTTTAAAAATATTGAAGTTATTTAGAAATTTATGGTATAGCCATAATTTCCCATAAAAAACAATAAGCTGGTTATTTTGAAGGCATCAAAAGTATTTTCAAATTCAATAACATGGTAAGTCTCAAGCTAAATGTTTAATGAAAAATACATTACAATAAAAACAGAGATGTTGACCAATGGAATCGAATCGAAGACCCGGATATTAATCCACAAACCTATGAACACCTCATATTTGACAAAGAAGCTAAAAGTATACAATGGAAGAATGAAAGCATCTTTAACAAATGGTGCTGGCATAACTGGATGTCAACCTGTAGGAGAATGAAAATAGATCCTTACTTACCTCCATGCACAAAACTCAAATCCAAATGGATTAAAGACCTCAATATTAATCTGACCACACTTAACCTGATAGAAGAGAAAGTGGGAAGTAGCCTGCAATACATGGGCACAGGAGTTCACTTCCTATGTAAAACCCCAGTGGCACAGACAATAAAAGCAATAATGAATAAATGGGACCTCCTGAAACTGAGAAGCTTCTGTAAAGCAAAGGACACTGTCATTAAGACAAAAAGGCATCCTACTGAATGGGAGAAGATCTTCACTAACCCCACATCGGACAAAGGTCTGATCTCCAAAATATACAAAGAACTGAAG
>PVIU01022193.1:0-29878 GCA_004026605.1 Ondatra zibethicus | reverse complement strand
GGGGGAGGGGAGAGGGGGAAGGAGAAGGGAAGGACTGAGGAGAGCTTGGGGGAGTGGGAGGTTGGAGATGGAGGAAAGGTGGATATTGGAGAAGGGTATAAGATATCTACATTATTGGAGTCATTTTAGGACTGGCAAGATAATTGGCTCTAGAGGAGTTCCCAGGTGTCCACAGGGATGTCCCCAGCTAGGTCCTTGGGCAGCAGAGGAGAGGGTGCCAGAACTAGCATTGTTCCATAGTCACAGTGATGAATATCTTGATCACATCCATAGAAATTTCATCCGATGGATGAAGATAGAGACAGAGACCCACATTCACACCAGAACAATGGATTGAGCTCCCAAGGTTCAGTGGAGGAGCAGAAGGTGGGAGAAGATGAGCAAGGAAGTCAGGACCGCGAGTGGTTGGTCCACCCACTGAGACAGTGTGCTTGATCTAATGGGAGCTCACCAAATCCATTTGGACTGGGACTGAATGAGCATATGATCCAATTGGACTCTCTAAACGTGGCTGCCAATGAGGGCAGAATGAGAAGCCATCAACAATGACACTAAGACCTATCTCCTTTGCATGCATTATCTTTTGGGAACCTAGTCGATTTGGATGCACACCTTCCTAGGACAGGATAGAGGGGGGAGGGCCTTGGACTTCCCACAGGGCTGGGCACCATGCCCTCTTTTAAGGAAGCAGCAGGGGGGGGAGCGGGAGGGGACTGGGAGAAGGGGAGGAAATGTAATTCTTTATTTTTGATTGGAAAAATAAAAGAATATGGGGGAAAAAAGTCAGCAGTAAGTAGTTTGGAGAAAACAATGCCCAAATTCCCAAAATGATTGTTTATAAACTTTTTTTTTCATTTAAAAGGTGTTGGGTATAAATGGTTAATGATCATAGTCAAGCTCTTTCTAAAAAAGGGGGAGATAAGACATAAAAATTAATACTTTGCATTGGTATGGGCTTTGGATTATTGATAAAAATTTAAAGTCAACTTTGTTATGTTTCTACTCTTGTTTATGGTATTATGTTTATACATCTCTTTTAAAAATGTAATGTATAATTAAGAAATACAGATTAATAGTCATTTATAATAACCAAACTTGTAGTCATGTTAGTTAGGTTTTCTAGATATACAGATATATATTTCAGTTAGATAGAAAACCTTCTAAGACTTCAAGACCTACAGAATATGGCATTTAAAATGTTTTAAGAACTTTGACTTTTCTCAACAGTGAGACATGTCTACTTCAGGCGACACCATTCTGCTTCAAGAGGGTGATGGGCAGTGAAGAGTCTCCTTATTGAGTTTGCTGGTGATTTGGGCAAGAAATTGCTCTTGGTTGGATTGCTTAATTGTATGCTGCATGAACTAGACATGCAGGACCCACAGAAAAGTGACTGCTAAACTTGTCAAAAGACTGGATGGTCCCCCACCAAAGAAACTGCTAGACATTCTGCAGGATGCCGAAGAAAACAACTGATGAACTTTGCCAGTACAAGGCAGAACAGATCTTCAAATTTCCTGCTTCCCTGAAAAGTCTGCTAAATACTCTGTACCTATAAGTTGAATATGGGTGCCCCAGCATTACAGAAGAACTTTGGGTGACTTTTCAGGCAGCGAGATGTCCCTGTCAATTCTAGAGTTTTTGAAGTTGCTTATAATGCACTTCCTGTTTACTTGGGTCATATTATATGCTTCTGGGGTCTTTGATGGAGTTGAACTCAAATAATTATAGTTTTCCTTAGTTATAATAAAAGATAAATTAGATATGAAACTTTATACTCACAAAGGTAAGTTAGGTAATAGAATGGTTTTTTTGGGAGAAAAAATGTGAGTTTATTTTATTCATTTCTTAATATATCAGGGTGGGGAGAACAAAATGGGGTGCTGGGAATCAGATCCCTCTGGGGAGGCTCAAGCTTCCCAGAATCCCTTGTGCTTGTCCCTCCCCACTCTGGGCACTCGGTGTGGGGTGAGAAGGCAGAGGCGGGCGTGACTGATGAAGCTGTGGAAGACAGAAGGCACTGGTGGGCTCTATTTTGGGCCTGTGGGAGAGAAGCCTCCTTCAGGGACCCAGGCAGGCCAGAGGCTCTCCAGCATCCTGAGATCAGTCCTTTCCTTTCCCTTTCTTGGCTTTGGTCTTCGACTTGGTCTTTGAGGTGCAGGGCTTGGTCACGCGTATGGTCTCCTGGCACTGGGCATTGTAGCGAGCCTTCTTCAGGGTCCCTTGGCGTGCTCTGGTGCCGGTGCTTCCATCACACGACCCCCAGCTCTCAAACTTGTATTTGCAGTCGGCTCCAAATTCCTTCTTCCAATTGCAGGGCACCTTGCAATGGATGTGCTGGGTCTGGGTTCCGCAGGTACCCTCGCGGAAACCCATGCCGCAGTCTTTGCTGCTGGGGGTGCAGGGCCCCCAGGTCCACTCCGAACACTCGCTCCCCAGGCTGCCCTTCTTCACCTTGTCTTTCTTTTCGGCCACCACGGACATGAGCGACAGGAGGGCAAGGGCTAGAAGGAAGATGCCTCGGGGCTGCATCTTGCTCACTGTCGATGCAATGCTTGGCTCCCTCCCGCCACAGCTACGGTCCGATAGACTGTTTTTTAATATTTACCTAATATAAATAGGCTGAATATTGTAACTAGAATTCTTGCTTAATAACTGTTTTATTATATGCAATTTTACTATGTATATATGTAAATTTACTATGTTAAATTTAAAACCTTACTTTTTGTTTAGACAGAAAAAGGGAGATGATGTGGTATGTTCTGTATATGTGTTGCTTTTATTGGTTGATGAATAAAGCTGTTTCAGCCAATGGCTTAGCAGAGTAAAGGCAGGTAGGAAATCAGAATAGAGGTACATAGAAAGAGTAGGTAGAGTCAGGCAGATGCCATGTATCCACACAAGAAGCAAGATATGAGATAACAAATCACAAGCCTCATGGTAAAATATAAAATAATTGAAATGGGTTAATTTAAGAAATATGCCTGAGCCATTGGCCAAACAGAGTTGTATTAATATAGTTTTTGTGTGATTATTTACATCTAGATTTTTGGGAAATGAAATCACAGTCTCTGTTTACATTGGGCTGAATAAGTTTTTGTATTGTAATATGGTTATAAACCCGTGGAGGTCAGGGAGTGGAATGTGGTGGTTTGAAAGTAAATAGCCCCCAAATGGAGTGGCACTTTAAGGTGGTGTGGTCTTGAAGGAAGTGTGTCACTGTGGGGGCAGGCCTTGAGGTTTCTTTTTCTCAAGCTTTCCTCTGTGTGATAGTGAGTTGACTTCCTGTTGCCTGCAAAATGTAGGCTACTCCAGCTCTTTCTCCAGCACCATGCCTGCCTGCATGCCATCATGCTCCCTGCCATGACGGACTGAACCTCTGAACTGTAAGCGAGCCACCACAATTAAATGTTTCCTTTATAAGAGATGCTATGGTCATAGTGTCTCTTTACAGCAATAAAAACCCTAAGACACCTTCTAAGCTCCCATCCCCCACTCATCACTGTATCCCAGGCCCACCTGCTAAACCACAGGCCACACCTTCCAGTAAACTAGATAGGCTGACTGAAGACCTTGCCCTCTCCCTCTTTTCATCCAGATCCATCCCCCCCAGGTTCATATCCAATTCTGCAGCAGAATGCCCATGGTAGCCTTCCCTGTTCACCTGCTTTCATTTCCTGTGGGTCCCACAAATCTTTCCCTTCTAATTTTTCCCCTCCCAACTTATTGTTTTGTCCAAAATTCTAACTCTAGGAGTCAACCACTACTAGCCCAAGGGCTGCTCCTCCCAAAGCAACAAGTACACAGAGGGCATACTCACACCTCTCCTAGTGCTCCTGAGATCCGATCTCTCAGTCTCATCCCCACCTCTGTAGCAGGAAAACTGCTGTATTCTCCCTTTTCTCTCTGACCCCATCCACAATGGATTACAAATACCTTATCCTCCTATATTCCTTTTCCAAACTCATCCCAGTTACCTAGCCTCCAATACCAGCAGGCATGCCCTGTGAACACACTACCAAAACAGCCAGAAACAGAGAGAACACACATCCATACACCTTCCAAAAATCCAGAGAGGAAACGGAAACTAAGAAACATAACACCCAACCAACAAAAACAAAAATCAGCAGCTAGACTATAATAATCACAAACCCAGATGCTTATATACCAAGATGCCAGCCTAAATACATAATCACAAACAGCCAGGGCAATGTGTCTCCACTAGAACTCAGCAATCCTACCACAGCAGTCCCTGAATAGTCCAACATAGCCTAAGCACAAGAGAAAGACCTTAATACTGACTATAGGAAGATGGTAGATGCCCTTAAAGAGGAAATGAAAAATCTCTTTAAGAAATCGAAAAACATGTTAGTTGGAGGAAATGAATTGCGAGAACTAATAAGGAATTCTGGAAGTATAAAATTTAGGAATTTGAACAGTAACTATAGAGTAAAAGAGTAAAGCTTTACCAATAGAATACAAGATATGGAAGAAAGAATCTCAGGCATTGGTGATATGATAGAAGAAATAAATTCAACAATCAAAGAAAATGGAAAATCTAAAAATATCCTGACATAAAACATCCAGGAAATCTGGGACACTGTGTAAAGACCACACATAACAATAATTATAGAGGAAGGTGAAGGAAGCACGTTCAAAACCCCAGAGAAAGTCCTCAACAAAAATCATAGAAAAGAATTTCTAACCTAAAGAAGGAAATACATCTAAAGTTACAAGGAGCATACAGAACACCAAATAGATTAGAATAGAAAAAAATTATCTCATCACATAATAATCAAAACTTTAAATGTACAAAACAAAGAAATAATATTAAAAGCTGCAAGGGAAAAAGAACAAGTAACATAAAAGTAGACCTACTAGAATTCTACCTGGCTTTTAAATTGAGAATATAAATGTCAGAAGGGCTCAGACAGATGTGCTATAAACTCTAAAATACCATCAATGCCAACCAAGATAACTATATCCAGCAAAATTTTCAATCACTATAGTTGAATAAATAAGATATTCTATGAGAAGGTCAAATTTAAACTATATCAATAAAACCAGCCCTACAGAAAGTGCTAGAAGGAAAAGTCCAAACTAAGAAGGTTAACTATACAAATGAAAACAAAGGAAATAAATTTCATGAATATAACTAAAAAAGAAGGGAAGTATTCTCTCTCTCTCTGTTTCTCTCTCTCTCTCTCTCTCTCTCTCTCTCTCACACACACACACACACACACACACACACCCCACAACCACCACCACCACCACCACCACCAGCAGCAGCAGCAGCAGCAGCAACAACAACAGCATCAAGAACAAAAACAAAGTAACAGGAATCAATAATCATTAGTCATCGATATCTCTCAATATCAATAGTCTCAATTCCCTAATAAAAAGATACACACTAACAAAATATATGGGAAAATAAGATTCATTTTTCTGCTACATCCAAGAAACATACATCAATATCAAGGATAGATATTACCTCAGGCTAAAGTGTTGGAAATGGACCTAAGCATCCATCCCAAGCAAATGGACCTAAGAATTAAGCTGGTTTAGCCATCTTAATATTGAACAAAATAAACTTTGAGCCAAGCTAATCAAAAGAGATGGGGAAGGATACAATGCACTCAACAAAAGAATAGTCCACCAAGATGACATTTCAGTTCTTAACATCTATACCCCAAACACACAGGCACCAAAGTTTATAAATGAAACATTACTACAACTTAAATCATGTATTGACCTTAAAACATTGATAGTGGGAGACTTCAATGCCCAACTCTCACCAATGGACATGTATGTCATCCAGACAAAAACTAAACAATGAAACTATGTTCTTTACAGATGTTATAAGCCAAATGGACCTAACAGGTATTACAGAACATTTCACTCAAACACAAAATATATCTTCTCAGTACCTGAAGGAATTTTCTCCAAAATTGAGCACATACTTGGACACAAAGCAAGTTTCAACAGCTATAAGAAAATTGACATAAGTCCCTGAATCCTATCAGACCACTACAGTTTAAAGTTGGATATATCAACAACAGAAAGCATAGAGACTCATGAAAACTGAAAAACTTCCTAGTGAATGACTACTGGGCCAAGGTAGGAATAAATACAGAAATCAAAGAATTCCTAGAATTCAATGAGAGTGAGTAACACAACATACCCTAATATATGGGACATGAAAAAAGCAATGCTAAGAAGAAAGTTCATAGTACTAAATGCTTGCATAAAAAAAGTTGGAGTGGTCTTATACGAGCAACTTAAGAGCACATCCCAAAACTGTTGAATGAAATGAAGTAAGCACAACTAAAGGGGGTAGACTGCAAAAAATAATTAACTGAGAGCTGAAATCAATAAAATAGAAACAAAGAGAACAATGTAAAGAATCAGTAAAACAAAGAGTTGGTTCTTTGAGAAATCAACAAGATAGACAAACCCTTATCCAAACTAACTAAATGTCAGAGAGAGAATATCCAAATTAAGAAAATCAGAAATAAAAAGGGGCATGAACAACATACACTGAGGAAACACAGAGATCATAAGAATATATTTAAAAACTCATACTCCATCAATGTGGAAAATCTAAAAGAAATATATAATTTTCTCAATAGGTACCACTTAGTGAAGTTAAATCAAGATCAGAAAAACAATTTAAATAAGCTTATAATACCTAGCAAAATGGAAGCAGTTATTAAAAGCCTAACAACCAAAGAAAAAGCCCATGGCCAGTTGGCTTTAGTGCAGAATTATACCAGATTTCCAAAGAATAGTTATTACTTACACTCCTCAAATTATTTCGCAAAATAGAAACAGAAAAAAAAAACTTTGCTCAATTTGTTTTATGAGGCCACAGTTACACTGATAGCCAAAATGTATGAAGACTCAATGTAATGGTCTGCTCTGTCCCTTTAAGAGACAAGCCATGCCACCCCCCACACCCCCATCTGCCAGGCAAGCTGATCTTCAGCTTCCAGCCTGAGTCCCTTCCTTTTCTGTCTTCCTCTGGAAGCAGCTTCTGTCTCTCCCTTCTCCCTTTTCCCCTCCTATTTCTTTCTCTCGCTCCCTCTCTCTGCTCTTCTCCCTTCTCCCCTTCCCTTCCATAACCCACTAAATAAATATCCAACCTCTCTCTGCATGGTGTGCCTATCCTTCTGTCTCTCACCCGCTATGTGGCTCCCTGCCTAGGATCAGCTGCCTTCGAAGACCTGCAGCGTGGTCTTGTGGTGTGCCCATCCTTCTGTCCCTCCTTGTGGGACTGGCTGCCCAGTCAAAGTCTCTCACCCATCACATGGGTCCCTGCTTGGGACTCACTGCCACTTGTGGCCCACTGTAGCCGCTTGGGGAACTGTGCTGTCCCTGCCTGGGACAGGCTGCTCTCGAGACCTGCTGCCCACTGCCTGCCACTGCTTGGAGACCTGCAGTGTGGTCTCATGTCCCGCGGCCCACTTGCTGCTGCTCAGGGACCTGCAGCGCTTCTGCCGCTGCGGCCTTGGGACCTAACCCTGCATGATGTACCTATCTGTCTGTCTCTTGCCCGCCTCGTGGCTCCCTGCCAGGGACCAGCCGCCTTCAGAGATGTGGGGCATGGTCTCGTGGCATGCCTATCTGTCTGTCTCTCCCTGCCTGGGACTCGTTGCCCCTCGTGGCCCACTGCAGCCACTTGGGGAACTGCATTGTCCCTGCCTGGGACTGGCTGCTCTCAGGACCCACTGCCCACTGCCACAGCTCAGGGACCCGCAGCTATTTTATTTTTACCATTACACTCAACAAAGAAAGAGAATTACAGATTGATTTCAATTATGAACATAAATGCACAAATACTCAATAAATACTTGCAAGCTAAATCAAAGAACACATCAACAAGATCATCCACCATGATCAAGCAGGCTTCATCCCAGAGATGCATGGATGGTTCAATAAATATATAGAAATCAACAATTATAATCCACCCTATACGAAAACTGAAAGACAAAACCATATGATCATCTCATTAGATACAGAAAAGGCTTTTCACAAAATCCAACTCCCCTTCATGAGAAAAGTCCTAAAGAGATTAGGGATATAAGGGCATACCTAAGCATCATATAGATAATTTACAGCAAGTATATTACCAAAATCATTCTAGATGGAAAGACATTCAAAGCAATTTCACCAAAATCAGGAATAAGAGTGTAGGGGAATATGAGTGTTACAGCTCTGGAGTTGCAAAGATATCTTGGCTTATCAGGAAGCCAGGCTATACTTAAAGTCACAATAGCACAGCTCTGGAGGGGCAAAGCTGCAATAGGTCAGCTCAGCCCTGGAGGAGAGGTGTCCTGACTTATCAGGAAGCCAGACTCTCTAGAGCTCCAATAAGACAGCTATGGAGGCTGGAGCTTGTCAGCGAACAGCTTTGACAAACTACTAGTTATCAGGGTAGGGGCATGGGGACTAGAAAAATAGTAAAGACAACAAAGAAGCAGTGAAAATAATAAAACAGAAAACACAGGATAGTTCCAGGAGGGAGTTCCAGTGAATATTGAAATCTGCCTATGTTTAATATTCCATATACTTTTATACACCAATACATCAGGGTGAAGAAGACAAAAGACTGCTTTAACATGATACAAAACACAACTAGAACAGTTATTTACTTCAATACTTTGAGACATCAAGTCATTAGCATTTTGTTGTTTAGGCAGTGAACCCACCCTAGACCAAGTATCCTGAAGTCAGCCACTCCCAAGGTCAAACCTATTTCAAAAGAAGGAGCAGAAGTATGCTTGAATATCCTGACCATTGTTCAGGGTGTTGTGGATATACCTATATGGACTATTTTAATGTCAAAAAGACAAAGTAACCACATCCTAGGTCAGGATGTGTAGCCATACTTGGCAACAACTTTGAACAAGTTAAAACTCTCTGACCTTCAGACAAGGTGGAAATAGGCTCACATTTTTGGGCCTCCACAGGAGCCAAAATAGGACAGCTCAGTCCTGGAGAACTCCTATAGCTGAGTTCTGCTTAGTTCCCCTATGGGAATCCCCTAGAAGAGCTATCCACTTCTTCTCTGGCCCAAGATGTTACTTCTTTTGCTAACACTCTGGTAAAGGGGAAACCTGTGCAGAAATGTAGCAATCTCCTCTGGCTTCAGAGAAAAGTTGTTACTTTTTCTACTCAGTCTTGCTCAGCCTCCCTTAGGGAATGTCACAGGAAGATTCTTCTGTTCTTCTCTTCTGCTCAGCCTTGCTCAACCCCCCTAAGGGAGTGTCTCAGCAAGGTTTTTCAGCTCAGTCCCCTAAGGGGCATCCTAGCTAGGTTCTTCTGTTCTGTGCTGGTGAATGAAGATCATCACCCAAGACTCTTTTGAGAAAGAGATTTATTTGGGAGTCCAGGAGAATAGCTGCCTTTCCAGGAGGGAGGGGTTGTAAAAGGCAGCCTCTAACCCAACAGACAGAAAGGCTTATAGAGGGCTTCTTAGGGGTAGAGTTTTCCCAGGGAGAGGAGGGAGTGGTTACTTTTCCCTGCTCAGGCATTTGTTAGTTTAGTTGGTCAGGGGCAGAGATGGCTCTAATTTCATTGCCAATCTGTTTCTTTCACTGGTCCTTTTTAACCTTTTGACTCAAATCTTAGGGCCAGGGCATATTTCTTTTACTGGCTCTGATTCTAGGGACAAAGTGTGTTTCTTTGGCATTGGTTTCAGAGTTGGGGCATGTTTCTTTGGTCCTAGGTTCTAGGTTCTTTCCCTAGCTCAGGTCTCAGATTCAAGGTATGTTTCTTTCACTGGCTCTGGGTTTAGAGTCAGGGTGGTCAGTGATTGGTTTCCTGCCCAGGGATCAGTTCTTTCAGTTGGTCAGTTGGTTAGTTGATCAGGGACAGAAATGGCTCGAATCTCAGGACCAAACTGTGTTTCTTTCACTTTTCCTTTTAGCCTTTTGACTCTAATCTTAGGAACAGGGCATATTTCTTTCACTGGCTCTGATTCTAGGACAATGTGTGTTTCTTTGGCACTGGTATCAGAGTCAGGGCATGTTTCTTTGATATTGGGTTCAGGGCTAAGGGTGTTTCTTTCCCTGGCTCAGATTTCAGATCCAGGGTGTGTTTCTTTCACTGGCTCTGGGTTCAGAGTCAGAGTGCTGAGGGATTGGTTGGTTTCCTGCTCCAGTGGGCCTGTTTACCCTACAAAGATGAGGTTGTCCACTTTCTCCATATCTATTCAATATAGTACTTGAAGTGTTAACTACAGAAATAAGACAACCAAAGGATATCAATGGGATTAAGAACTGGAAAGGAAAATGTTAAAGTAACTTTATTTGCAAATGATATGATAGTATACATAAGTAACCCTAAAGACTCTACTGGGGAAGTTCTACATCTGATATATACCTTTAGCAAAGTAACTGGATACAAGGTTAACTTAAAAAAATAGTTAGCCCTCCTATATACACAGGTCAAATGGAATGAGAAAGAAATCAGGAAATAACATCTTTCACAATATCCTCAAATAATATAAATTATCTTGGGGTAACTCTAACAAAGCAAGTGAAAATCTTATATGATAAAAACGTTGTCTCTGAAGAAAGAAATTGAAGAAGATATCAGAAGATGCAAAGATCTTGCATGCTCATGGATCAGTAGGATTAACGTAGTAAAATGGCCACCATATGGAATGGAATTCAATAAAATTCCCCCATCAAAATCTCAATATGATTCTTAGAGAACTATAAAGAACAATTTTTAACTTCATAAAGAAAAAAACCCAAAAACTCCAAGATAGCTAAAAAATCCTGAAGAATAAAAGAACTGCTGAAGATCTCACCATCCCTGATTTCAGCTTGTATTACAGAGCTACAGCAATAAAAAGTATGACATGTTGGCATAAAATCAGACATGTTCATCGATGGAATTGAATTGATTACCCAGACATAAATTCAAACATAATATGAATACCTGATTTTCAATAAAGAAGCAATAAATACACACTAGTAAAAAGACAGCACCTTCAACAAATGGCACTGATCAGAATGGTTTGGTACATATAGAAGAATACAAATGGATCCATACTTAGCACCCTGTATAACACACAAGTCCAAATGGATCAAAGACCCCAATATAAAAGCAGATACACTGAACCTGATAGGAGAAAAAGTAGGGAATTTCCTTGAATGCATTGACACAGTAGACAACTTTCTGAACAGAACACCAATAGGAGAGACACATGAGATTAACAAAAATTAATAAATGGGACCTCATAAAACTGATGAGCTTTTGTAAAGCAAAGGATACCACCAATCAGACAGAGTGGCAATCCACAGAATGGAAATTATTTTTTTTACCAACTCCACATCTAATAAAAGACTAATATGCAAAATATATAAAGAACTCAAGAAAATAGATATAAAAAACTCCAAAATATCAAATTGAAAAATGGTGTACAGATCTAAACAAATAATTCTCAATAGAGGAAACTCAAATGACTGAGAAACACTTTAAGAAATGTTCAACATCCTTAGCCATCAACAAAATGCAAATCAAAATACCTCTGAGATTCTATTTTATACTTGTCAGAATGGCTAAGAAGAATAACACAAATGACAGCTCATGCTGGTGAGGACATGATGCCTCAGCCATTAAAAAGGCTAGGCTCACAACCAAAAATATGAGAGTATGCAGAACAAAGGGAACACTCAACTGATTTGGGATTGCCCTCTGTATGCTCTAGATGCCATTGGTTAATAAAGAAACTGTTTGGGCCTATGACAGAGCAGAATAGAACGAGGTGGGAAAACTAAACTGAATGCTGGGAGAAAGAAGACAGAGTCAGTGAGATGCCATGTAGCTGTAGGAGGAGACAAAAGCTGGAACCTTGCTGGTAGGCCATGACCTCATTGTGATGCATAGATTAATAGAGATAGGTTGATTTAAGATGTAAGGGTGAGCTAGAAATATGTATAAGCTAATAGCTGAAACAATGTTGTAATTAATATAGTTCCTGAGTGATTATTTTGGGCATCTGGGAAATGAATGAGCAACCTCTGACTACAGATTGGCACTCTAATGTGTGCCAGCTAAATCCATATAAAACCTGAGAGAACTTGGAAAGGAATTCTAGACACACACAAAAAAAGTTTAGCCACATTTTTTTCAAGTGGTGTCTGTTTACTGGCACAAGCAGGGGGCCCATGGCTCTTTTAAGAGAGGTCTTCCTGAGTCAGCATTAGCAGCAAGACAAACCAGATGGTTAAGAAACAGTGGCTTCCTGGTTCCTAAGAAACAGCACAAACTCTGGCTCTTTCAGGAGGTCAAGCACTTGAATGGGGTTTGTGAGCAGTATGTTACAAAATGCTTAATGGCACAACATAGACCCACTGCATATCTGGAACTGTGGTAGTGTGCACAGATCACAGAAGCGATGAATATGCCTCCACCACGTTGAACTGGGCGGAGTCAAAAGGCAAAGCAGCCTTGGTTCTAGCCATGCCCACTTAACATTAAAACAAGCACTCCTGGTTAAAAAATAATTACAGATACACACACAATAAAGACAAATACAGATGGAAAAGACCTCTAAATGGGTCACAGTGTTGGATAAATGTACATAGGCTTGAGAGAAAGAAGAATAAGAATATAAACAGTTACAAAAGGAAGTAAATAGTTTAAAAAAATAAAGTCTTTAAAGAAGCAGAGTACAGTCATAGATTAAAGGAATATTGAAAAATAAGCCACATAAAGATGGAATATACACATAGAGTCTGGATCATGTATATTATTGTGTTTTCTTTGAATTTTTGGCTGTGAATAAGCTAAGTACAGAGAGACATTTCACTGTACAGCAGTGCCCCATTTCAGAGGACACCATCTATACAACTCACTAAACATGGAGAAGTTAAGTTGGTGCCTACGTGGATCCTTCACCTTTACATTCTAGTCTCTTCATTAAGGGAAGGTACTCTGAAAGCTACTGAAAGAGAAAAGTTAACACCAACTCAGTCACAATATTTTAACCTAAAGTCTGTCCTGCTTACAAAATATGTTAGGGCAATGGTGGCACAGAACTAGTAGTATAGTATTAATAGTAGCACAGAGTAGTCTATCAATGTCTGATTTGATTTAAGGCCCAATGCATGAAAAGGGACCCATGCTTAACACTACTTGTGTGAGCAAGAACCAGGGACGAAATAGCCCAGAGACCTAGGGTAAAACCAAACACTACTGATCTAAAAAAATCAATAAAACAATTCCTAATAATATTTGATCATACTCAAGGATCAGTGCCTTATTCAGTCATCACCAGAGAGACTTCCTCTGGTAGCAGATGGGAACAGATACAGAGACCCACAGCCAGACATTATGAGAGGAGAATGTCTAAATTGGAGGTCTCCATCAAATCCCTCTCCTTAAAACTCAGAGAATCTTTCAGAAGAGGAGATGGAAAGATTATAAGAGCCAGAGAGGATGGAGGACACCAGGAGAATTATGCCTTCTGAATGAACTAAGGAAAGCTCATATACACTTACAGAGACTGTAGAAGCAAGTACAGGGCCTACATTGGGTCTACAGCATGCCCTCTGCATATATACTATAGACATTAGCTTAGTATTTTTATGGAGTCCCGACTGAACACAAGAAGTTCTCTCAGTCTTTTGCCTGCTCTTGGAACTTTTCCCTCCTGTTGGGTTTCTGTATCCAACTTCAATATAATAATTTTTGCTTCTTTATATTTTTTGTCATATTTGGTTGTCACCTATTAGAAGTCTGTTCTTTTCTAGTGAGAGAATGAAAGGAAGTGGATCAAGAGAGAAGGAGAGGTGGGGAGGAAATGGGAGTAAAAGGAGGAGGAGAAAGTACAATCTGTAGTAGAGTTTGAAGTCAAGGTTTGTGATGCCTCCAGAAGTTCTTTTATTGTACAGAATTGTTTTGGCTATCCTGGGTTTTTTGCTTTTCCATATGAAGTTGAATACCGTTCTTTCAAGGTCTGTGAAGAATTTTGCTGGGATTTTGATAGGCATTGCATTGAATATGTAGATTGCTTTTGGTAAGATTGCCATTTTTACTACCTACCTACCCAAGACCATGGGAGTTATTTTCACTTTCTGGTGTCTTCTTCAGTATCTTTCTTCAAAGATTTAAAGTTCTTGTCATGCAAGTCTTCCACTTGTTTGGTTAGAGTTACTTCAAGATATTTTATGCTATTTGTGGCTATTTTGAAGGGCGATGTTTCTTTGATTTCTTTCCCAGCCCTTTTATCATCTGTATTCAGGAGAGCTACTGATTTTTTTTTGAGTTAATCTTAAATCCTGCTACATTACTGAAAGTGTTTATGAGTTGTAGAAGTTCCTTGATAGAATTTTTGGGATCGCTTATGTAAACTATTATATCATCAGCAAACAGTGAAAGTTTGACTTCTTCTTTTCCAATTTGTATCCCCTTGATCTCCTTTTTGTGTCTTATTGCTCTAGCTAGGACCTCAAGAACTATATTGAATAGATATGGAGAGAGTGGACAAGTTTGTCTTGTTCCTGATTTCAGTGTGATCGCTGGGAGTTTCTCTCCATCTAGTTTGATGTTGACTGTTGCCTTGCTGTATATTGCCTTTATTATGTTTAGGTATGTTCCCTATATCCATGATCTCTCCAAGACATTTATCATGAAGGGATGTTGTATTGTGTCGAAAGCTTTTTCAGCATCTGGTAAGATGATCATGTGGTATTTATTATTTTTTCATTTGTTTATATGGTGGATTACATTGACAGATTTTGGTATGTTAAACCATCCCTACATCTCTAGGATGAAGTCGACTTGATCATGGTGGATGATGGTTCTGATGTGTTCTTGGATTCGATTTGCCAGTATGTTATTTAGTATTTTTGCATCAATGTTCATGAGAGAGATTGCCTCAGCATAAAGTCAGCCACACTGAACCTTATAGAAGAGAAAGTGGGAAGTACACTTCAATGCATTGGCACAGGAGACCACTTCCTAAATATAACCCCGGAAGCACAGACACTGAAAGAAACAATTAATAAATGGAACCTCTTGAAACTGAAAAGCTTCTGTAAAGTGAAGGATATGGTCAACAAGCCAAATGACAGCCTACAGAATGGGAAAAGATCTTCACTAACCCCACATCAGACAGAGGTCTGATCTCCAAAATATACAAAGAACTCAAGAAATTTGTCATCAAAAGAACAAATAATCCAATAAAAAATGGAGTACAGACCTAAACAGAGAACTCTCAACAGAGGAATCTAAAATGGGTGAAAGAAACTTAGGGAAATGTTCAACATCCTTAGTCATCAGAGATATGCAAATCAAAACAACTCTGAGATTCCATCTTACACCTGTAAGAATGGCCAAGATTAAAAACACTGATGACAACTAATGCTGGAGAGGTTGTGGGGAAAAGGGAACACTTCTGCATTGCTGGTGGGAATGCAAGCTGGCACAACCCCTTTGGATGTCAGTGTGGTGATTTCTCAGAAAATTAGGAAACAATCTTCCTCAAGACCCAGTAATACCACTTTTGGGTATATATCCAAAGGATGCTCAATTGTGCCACAAAGACATGTGCTCAATTATGTTCATAGCAGCATTGTCATAGCCAGAAACTGGAAACAACCTAAATGCCCTTTGACCGAAGAATGGATAAGGAAAATTTACACAATGGAGTACTATACAGCAGGAAAAAAATAATGACATCTTGAATTTTGCAAGCAAATGGATGGAACTAGAAAACATCATTTTGAGTGAGGTAACAGACCCAGAAAGACAATTATCACATGTACTCACTCATAAGTGGTTTTTAAATATAAAGCAAAGAAAACCAGCCTATGAATCACAATCCCAGAGAACCTAGACTACAATGAGGACACTAAGAGAGACATCTAATCTACATGGGAAGTAGAAAAAGACAAGCTTTCATGAGTAAATTGGGAGCATGGGAGCCTTGAGAGTGGGTTGAAGGGGAGGGGATAGGTAGGGATGGGAGCAGAGAAAAATATAGAGCTCAATAAAAATTAAAAAAGAATTAGTTCATAAGAAGCTTAAGCTATTGGCCAAACAGTATTGCAATTAATATAGTTTCTGTGTGAGTATTTTGGGTCGGGGTGGCTGGGAATGAACAATAAGCCCCTGCTTACAATATTTTAGAATGATAACCAAAAGCAGGCTAATAATTATCAAAACTCTCATGTCTAAATAATCATTTATTTTTGTTGAGAATAATAAAATGATACCATTATCCAATTATTGCCATGTTAACTTTAAGATAAATAAATTGTGTTCAGAGATGTATAAAACCACTTACTCAAATCAGAAAAGAGAATAAATAAACTGTGGAACTAAGGTGGGTGTTGGGGATGGAACTTACACCCGAACAAGGGCCAAGATAATAAATTTAATGGTATGTTACAACATGCAACTATGAATGAAAGATCCTGGTTTTGAATTAATAGTTTTAAATATTAAAATTAGTGAATTAGTCTTCAATTATAGCCATTATAGACCACAATAAAGATTCATTTTTGAAATACCTTTCATATAAATTACATTCGAGAGCAATTAGGGTTCAGAAATGTAAAGCATAACCTAGAGAGGTGGCTTAGCAGTTAATATATACTGTTCTTATAGAAGATCTGAGTTCAGTTCTCAGCACCCACATCAGGTGGCTTGCAAATGAATGCGACTCCAGGGGATAAGATGCCTCTACCCTGCACAGACACCCGCAGTTGCATGCATATACCCACACAGACATATGCACATACACATAACTAAAAATAAGATGTTGTTCTGTTTCTTCCTCCAGATCATTGATGCACTGGTCCATGAGACAGAGGGAACGGGGTTCAGACAGCTATGGATATGACAGAGACAACTCTCCGAAGACAGCTTCAGTGAATCTGCTCCACTTTATTCCAGAGTGTAAGGAATAGATGGGATTGGGGAGCCTGGAGACACACCCTAATTTGCATTAAATGGCACACTCCCATGCTTCATATGTGGCAGCAGCATCCTATTCAAGGCTCCTAGTATAAGTCTTAGTTACCATGTGTGCAGCAGGGCAGGCTTCAGTAGGAAACTGGGCCAAGGGTCACCCTAGAGATAAATCAGGCATCCAGGATTAGAGACAGCTTTCAGATAAGGTCAGGCCCAGGGACATTCTCCAGCTAAGGGTAGGTGGAGAGCAGGAAATCTTGCTGGGGGTGGGGTGCGGGGAGGGAGTTCTCATATCCTTAAGCTTTAGAAAAAGCTGCCAGGCCATGATATACTGTGACCTCTGACCAGCAAGGCCTTCCAACAATAAAATAAATTTTGTTTTAAAAATAATGTAAAAAATGAACATATTATAGTTTTAATCAATTATGTGGTGCAGACAGGCCAAACAACTACAAGATACTCCAACAAAAAAGGGTTTCTGGGAGCCAAGTTTAAACTCATCAAGAACAAGAGAACTCCAGAGTTCTTGGCATATAAACATCAGCATCTTTTCTTTGTATATGCAGATTAGATGAATACAGTTTTAACAGTTTAACAAGTGGTCACACACACATTACATCAATTGTTTGTTTCTATAAAAATCTCTTTACAGGTTGACATGTGTACAGAAGTAACTCTTTCACAAATTATTTTCAAATAAACTATCAGATATATAGTCTCAGAACCAGTTCATTAATTGATAGAATATTTTTATCTGATATTCTTAAATTTATGTAGTTTTCTCCTCTACTATATGATATGCCTTCATTTATTCCTTCTTTTTTTAAAAAAATAACTACACTATTTGTGTGTGTGTGTGTGTGTGTGTGTGTGTGTGTGTGTGTGTGTGTGTGTGTAGATGCTATAAATAGAGGCCAGAGTACAAGAATCTTTGGGCAGTTAATTTTCTTATTTTATCTTGTGAGTTCCAGGTATTGACCTCAAGATGATCAGGCTTGGCGGCAAGCACATTTATCTACTGTTCAATCTCACATGCCTTGTTCATTCTTTCTTCTTGTTACAGAACACATATCTATTTTTCTAATTACTTTAAGACCACAAAATTAACTGTTGTGATGCCTAATCTTGGTTGTAACCTTGACTACATCTGAAAACAACTAAAACTCAAGCAGCTTGTCATGCCTGTGAGAGATTTTCTTGACTAAATCATTTGAGGTTAGAAGAACCAACCTTAAACAGGGTCACACCTTCTGATGGCAGCCCACAGGAAAGGACATGGAAGAAGGAAACTTTTTCTACTTGCCTGCTGTCCCTCACTCTCACTAGCAAGTTCATCTAGCCTTTTGTTGAAGCACTGAAGAAGCTACTTCTTCAGAATTTCAAAGTAGACTGAGACCAGGTGAGACCATCAGTCTTGTGGAGTAAAGCACTATGGATTCTTGACCTTTCCTTGAGAGACGATCATTCTTAGGGTAGCCAGACCACAGTCTGTAGTCTGTGAGCCATTCTAATAAAAAATCCCCTTTAATATATGCTCATTTTAAAAGTTAGAATACACTGGATTAAAAAAATCAATTTAGCAGGGTAGTGGTGGCGCATGCCTTTAATCCCAGCTCTTGGGAGACAGAGGCAGGCAGATCTCTGTGAGCTCAAGGTCTGCCTGGTCTACAAGAGCAAGTTCCAGGAAAGGCTCCAAAGCTACAGAGAAACCCTGTCTCGAAAAAGCAAAAAATAAAAAAAAACGTTTATTACCAAAAGGGAATCTTATTTGTGAGCCACAGAAGGGGAGCGAGGAGATTTGCTCAAAAAGGTAAAGTGTGAAATAAGCTTGAATGGCTAAAGGAGCACCAGCCGCTTCCTAAATCAATCTGATTATAAATTGATGGTTTCAATATAAGGACATTTGCTAAGAAAAGATGAGATTGCTCTAAAATGTAAGTACTAAAGTTGGCTATAATTTTAGTAGATCTACTGACAACTGGTCATCAGTTGTTGAGAAGTTCATATTTTGGTAAGTAAACTAAAAGATAAAAGATAAATAAATATCAATGAGAGAGTTAAACATTAAAATCGGTGTTCCTAAGATCATAGTCCTATAGGAATATAGGACACAAACACTTAACCTACATAAGATATGGTGAAGGGGTGGATCTGAACACTTGAGATAGGTGCACTAAATCTTAACGGAGGGTTAGAATCATTGAGGTCATTCAAAATAAGGGGTAGGAAAAGGAGTAGATGGGAAAAATTTGGCAGAGTGTTCAGAAATAACATGGAGTGGGCATGGGATTATTCTTGGGTCAGTGTTACTGGAGTAAAAAGTGGGAGGATGAATAGACAGGCAGGGGACAGATAATGAAGGCCTGGAGGCTCGACTATGAAGTTCAGTGTATTAACATTGTATTTTCTGAGACATAAGTGTGCCAAGACACAAGCCAAACACAATGCATCTTTCTGAGACAGCAATTTGAGCTTCATGGTATATAATTTAAGATGTAATTTCTATATTAAAACAAGCACATATTATTCAGGATTGAAAACTGACACTGGACAAGTTTAAAGCACAAGACTTTAAAGGAATTTCAAACTTCTAGTACTCAAGACCATTATTATTATTATTTTCTTAAGGATATTTGTGGGGAATGTATGGTTTCTTGCATTACACTCCAAGAAAAATGTAGAAGCATAGCTCTAAAGTATGGGCAGCCATTGGAGTGCTGAAATAATGGCAAGGTGATGTTTGCATTCTGGATTTAGATTATATGAAAGATATATTTTGGAGCACAGTAAAGTGAGACAAGATAATTGGTTACAAAACTATTATAGCAGAAGTAATGAGGAGCTAATTTAGGGATGGCATGTATAGAGGAGCGGGAATAGAGAGAAGAAGGATTTGGTAGGTAAAATTGGCAACATTAAGTAATAAACTAGTGGAAGTGAACAGAGGAGAAATCTGGAAAATGCTTCCAATTCTGCCTTGGGTACCCGGCAAGAAAAGGTACATGGGTTGAAGTTGTGAATTCAAAAATGATAGAAGCATGTCATGTTGGATATATATGTGAGATGACACATGAGATAATTAGGTCAACAGTTTGTCTCCCCTGACTTGTTAATAAACAGAGACTGAGCTCCTTCACTTTTTCTATAGGAGCTTATCTGTACATAATTTAATCCCCTAACCCTAAAATGTTGTTTATCTACTTTTGTTTTACATATTTCTTATGCCATTAAATTAGAGAAACATTATCTCAGTGATAGTGTCAAGTTGGTCATTATATACATGCATACATACATACATGCATACATACACACAAATGTGTGTTTTGTATTCATATATACATATATAGTGATATATATGTGCGTAAACATAAATATATGTATAAAACTTAGAAACATATCAGGGTGGAGATAGAGTCTTGCTATCAAGCACTCACAGGAGGCCATTAAACCCAGGGAAGCTGATAAGGTAGACTAAAACGAAGTCTATAAATGACAGTTGTGGTATTTTTGTTGCATAAATGTTACACTAGATACTAAGTACACTAATAGGCAACATTTTAAAAGCACTTGTTATGTGCCAGACATTGTTGCAAGTACTTTGCTTTGGTTAACAGACTTTATCTTAACAAAAATCCGAGGAAGTAGCAGGCACTTTTTGTTATCCTCCTTCAAAGGAGCACAGGACTGAGTAACAAATCACAGGGCACTCATCTGCATTTCAAGACCCGGTGAATTGTGAAATCGCCCCCGCTCACTCTCCTATGCCTGCACTTGCCTAGCAATCTTCTGGTCATGTTTAGATTTGCCTGCCGGTAAAGAGTGGCTTGGATAGATGAATGACTGTGCTCTATTTGTGAAATGTAGCTATCATAGAAAAATGAGGCAGTGTTCTTCATTACAAGCCAGTCTTTGCTGAGGTGGGTGAAAGTAAGCCATTTTGGAAGCCCAGGACATTTTTAAAAAGTGCAGTTAGTGACTGAGATGCTGTTTCATCTTTCTGTATATGGAACACACTGAATACCCTGATTTTGCTCACTAGGGAAGAGGGATCTGAGACTTTGATCCAGTAAATAATACTAATTGTCTGACATATGGCATTACTGGAAATAGTGCATTTAGAGTCAACTATGTGTGTTGACAAAGAGCAAACCCAGTGTTTGCAGTTTGCGTTTGCTTTTTCATATGTGTCAATCATTCCTACTTCTCAACTGCATGCGCCATGGTACCTATCCGAGCAGAAAGCCAGGAGGCAAGGTCAGGAGAAGATAAACCACAGAAAGACTGAAACTCACAATGTCCTTGCTGGGGAGGTTTGAACAGGATAATTTTCTTTTAACAAAGTAACAGAATCCTTTGCCATCTCTATTACACATTCTTCAAAATTTTTTAATTAGTCAAACACCAAGGACAAAGGTATCAATAGTAAAACTCTAAAATTAAGAAGAAAATTAAAAATTATATTCAATATGATCTTGCGTTTTTATGAATATTGACAGCTAACAGACTCGCACTCTCTGAACCATAATTTCCTCATTTACAAAATCAGGATAACAGTAGGTGATTAAATAAAATTATTTATGTATATAGGCATTTAACACACGATACCTAAAAACATGCTAGGCAGTAAAAGCCAATGTTCTCAGAGTCTCTGCAAGTCTGTTTACCCACATGTAACTGTGTTCTTAAAGCTTTGCTTTGAAAATATAAATCTCACAGTTAAGCACTCCATGTTGAGTTCTTGGAGCTATTCAGAGCAAAATGTGTAGGATGTATCTAATTTTACTATATCCTTTAGCATGCTATGTGGTCAGGCCGGGTAAAACTCATACTGTTACCCATATAATCTTGTCATATCAGTACTTATTATTTTATGTGGGTTTTTGTTAATGACATTATCCTGTATTAAAACTACTATGTAATGAAGATTCCAATTTTCAGGTCCCCTTGATTCAGGCCTGCCTTATACTGCCATCTCCTGGAAATGCCTGGTCTTGAAAAATGCCTGATTTATTTAGATTATCTTACTGGTCTATGGCTGTTAAGAATTGAGATTCTTAATGTAATTTTTTACTTTTACAAATGCAATTTATTTTAGATTCATCCTGAGTAACTATTATGCAAAGAACACATACATTCTTCTAGACTTCATTCTTGGGCAATGCAATTAAAAAGACATTTCAAAGAGCATAGCAAAGAGCTTTGCCTTAAAACAGGTATGAGTGAAATAAGCATAACTTTACGTATTATTATACCTAACACACCACATGATTCACATAATTTCCTTAGATCACAGGAAAAACTTTGTTTTTATTACTGCACAAAATAATGGGCTTTATTGTGCTTTTTTACACATATTTTACATGTTGTATTTTGCTCATAATTACCATTATAATTCCTTTATTGTCATATGAGTCTTTCACTTACTCGGGTACAGTTAATCCAAGACATTTTATTTTCTTTGAGGCTTTTGTAGAAGGTGTTGTTTTTGTGATTTGTCAGTCAGTTTGTCGTTCGTATATAGGAGGACTACTGACTTTGTGAGTTCAATTTTGTCATCCAGGATCTGCTGAGCTCCCTGGGAATGGAAGCAGAAAGTGAGGAAAAGCGCCAACAGGCAGTCTGCTACAGAGATGGGGATTACACTGGGGGCTATGATACCCAGGAGAGGAGGAAGATTGAAGATCTGAAGCTGGCCTGCAAGTTTGCTGGCCTACTTGCTTTTCTGGCAGGTTTGCCTGTAGGGTTTCTAAACAAAGCTTGTTTAGATTGGGGGCTGGGATAACAGGATATGTTGGGAGGCAGGCTGGGGAAGAAGATCTGCTGGAAAAACTGAGGCTGCGGCATGTGGTCTTCTACAGAGCTGGGGATAAGACTGGGGGATTGACTTGTAGGAGAGGAGGGATAGGCGAAGTCCTGCAATTAGGTTTCCTACTTCTCACCTCCTGAGTAGCCTACAGGTTCCAGGGAATGCCTGCAAGAGGTGGGGGCTGGAATGCAGCAATAAGTGGGGAGAAGGAAGTATGGAAAGGAAGATCTGTGTGTGCCACCAGAGATGAGGGAGGCTGCTGGGGGATTGTTTGAAGCAGGTATAGCAGGTAGTCTGCTACAAAGCTGAGGATAAGACTGGGGGATTAGGCTTCAAGAAGCAGAGTTAGGTCTGAAGATTTGCAGTTATCCTACCAGCTTCATGGACCATGGCAAATTATATCTATATATATAATTTCTTTTATGTTTTTTCTCTTTTTTATTGAGCTATAAATTTTTCTCCTCTCCCATTCCTTCTTCTAGCCTCCCGTTTTACCCTCTTACATGGTCCCCATTCTCCCAGTCTACTCAGGAGATTTTGCCCTTTTTCTACTTCCCATGTAGATTAGATCCATGTATATTTCTCTTAGGCTCCATTTTGTTGTCTAGGTTCCCTGGGATTGTGAATTGTAGGCTGGTTTTTGTCTTTATGTCTAAAGGCACTTATGAGTGAGTACATATGATATTTGTCTTTCTGGGTCTGGGTTACCTCACTTAATATGATGTTTTCTAGATCCATCCATTTGCATTCAAATTTCAAGATGTCATTTTTTTCTGTGTGTAGTACTCCATTGTGTAAATGTACCACATTTTCCTTATCCATTCTTCACCCTAGGGGCATTTAAGCTGTTTCCAGGTTCTGGCTATGGCAAAAAAAAATAAAGCTGCTATGAACATAGTTGAACACATGTCCTTGTGGTATGATTGAGCAGCATTTGGATATATACCCAAAAGTGGTATTGCTAGGTCTTGAGGTAGGTTGTTTCCTAATTTTCTGAGAAATTGCCATTCTGAAATGCAAAGCAGCTGTACCAGACTGCACTCCCACCAGCAATGGAGGAGTGTTCCCTTTACCTCATATCCTTTCCAGCATAAGTTGTCATCAGTGTTTTTGATCTTGGCCATCCTTACAGGTGTAAGATGGAATCTCAGAGTTGTTTTGATTTGCCTTTCTCTGGTGGGTAAGCATGTTGAGCATTTCCTTAAGTGTCTTTCTGCCATTTTAGATACCTCTGTTGAGATTTCTTTGCTTAGGTCTGTACACCATTTTTTATTAAATTATTTGTTCTTTTGATGACTAATTTCTTGAGTTCTTTGTATATTTTGGAAATCAGCCCTCTGTCTGATGTGGGGTTGGTGAAGATATTTTCCCATTCTGTAGGCTGCTGTTTTGTCTTGTTGACCATGTCCTTCACTTTACAGAAGCTTTTAAGTTTCATGAAGTCCCATTTATTAATTGTTTCTTTCAGTGTCTGTGCTACTGGGGTTATATTTAGGAAGTGGTCTCCTGTTCCAATGCATTCAAGTGTACTTCCCACTTTTCTTCTATGAGTTTCAGTGTGGTTGGTTTTATGTTGAGTTCTTTGATCCATTTGTACTTGAGTTTTGTGTATGGTGATAGATATGGGTCTATTTTCATTCTTCTACATGTTGATATCCAGTTATGCCAGCACCATTTGTTAAACATGCTTTCTTTTTTCCATTTTATATTTTTTGCTTCTTAGTCAAAAAACACCTTCAGTAATGTAACAGGATACAAGATTAACTTGAAAAAATCAGTAGCCTTCCTTTACACAGATGATAAATGGGCTGAGAAAGAAATCATAGAAACATCACCCTTCACAATAGCCACAAATAACATAAAGTATCTTGGAACAACTCTAACCAAACAAGTGGAAGACCTGTATGGTAAGAACTTTAAATCTTTGAAGAAAGAAATTGAAGAAGACACCAGAAAATGGAAAGATATTCCATCCTCTTGGGTAGGTAGAATTAACATAGCAAAAAATGGTAATTTTACCAAAAGCAATCTACAGATTCAATGCAATGCCCATCAAAATCCCAGCAAAATTCTTCACAAACCTCAAATGAAAAATACTCAACTTCATATGGAAAAACAAAAATCCCAGGATAGCCAAAAAAAAAAAAATCCTGTACAATAAAGGAACATCTGGGGGCATCAGAATCCCTGACTTTAGACCAATACAAATTCTTTTTTTTAAAAAAAAAGATTTATTTATTTGTTATATATACAGCGTTCTGCATGCCTGTATGCCAGAAGATGGCACCAGATCTCATTATAGGTACCTGGGAGGCACCATGTGGTTGCTGGGAATTGAACTCATGACCTCTGGAAGAATAGTTAGTGCTCTTAACCTCTGAGCCATCTCTCCTGCCCCCAGTACAAATTCTTATAAAACACATAGCCCTGTTCCTGGAGATGGTACTTTTTATAGTGGGCTGAGCATCCTTCACTAATAAAAAATGTATCCCAACAGACATGCCCACAAACAAATCTGCTCAAGGCACCTAACTCTTCAGTTGAGGTTCTCTCTTTTCAGGTGACTGCAGGTTATATCAGGTTGACAATAAGAATTAACTAGGAAAGATGGTATACATTTGTGCATAAAACTTTTAAATATTTATTTTCTTGAATGACTTTAGCAGCAGAAATATCCCTGCCCCCAACATAAAATCTTAACATGACAAAAGCTGCAAGAAAGAATGAATGAATTAAGGGACTGTTTTCTTTTTCTCCTATGTTCCTGTTCCAGGAAATGCCATTAACCTTCTACCTCACTTGTCAGCATTTCCTACTTGTGTAGCAATTGTTTAGGTTGGCTATTTGTCACAGTTTTTTTTTCTCATTTTCTGCATTTTTTTTCTGATTGAGAATGTTTAAAATCATAAATCTCACTGAGACTCATGGAAGATAAAAAGTTTGCATAGAAACACCATTTGGGATGAATTTGTGAGTATGCGAAGAGGATACTTCGGAGAAAGGGAACAGATATGTCAAAGGTGCAGAGACGAGAGTCTAGATTGGTTGTTCAGACAGTGGAAAGGAAGTGGTATAAGTAAAGAAGAATGTAGTGAAGAGGAGGTGTCAGAGATATGACACATGTAGGAGGTAACTAGCAACTTCATTGTATGCAGAAGATAAGGAGAGGGAGAAGAAGGAAGAGAGACGAGATGAGAGTAATGGAGGGAGGAGAAGAAAAAGAGGGAAGCATGAAGGGAGAGTGGACAAGGATAATAGAGATGAGAGGGAGGGATGAGGGAAAGAGAGAGGGGAAGAAAGGCAAGGAGGGGGAGAAGTTGAGAGGAGAGACAGAGAATAGAGACAAAAACACACGGAGAGAATAGGGTGTGAAGAGTCAGAAAAAGTCTTTTAAAGGAATTTTTAGTCTGCAATAAAAATAACAGAATTGCCAAACTGGTGAGATGGCTCAGAGGATAAAAAGCATCTGCTATAGGTCTGCGGACCAGAGTTTGATTCCCCAAACTCATAAGTGGAAAGAAGGAATCAAGTTCTGAAAGTTCTCCTTCTGCCCCTACATAAACTCAGTCCAGCCCTGCCTTGACACACACATATAAATGCATGTAAAAAACAATATAATTGCCACAATCAAAATACAGTGTATGAAAAATTGAATGAAAAAATGTGAAAGAAGCAGGAACTTAAGGTTTTATAAAATATTCAGGGGTTTTATAATTACTTAGGACATGTTATTTTGAAGATATAAATTATAGTTATCCAAGTGCAGCTATTTAATTGTAAGATGAACATTTAAGTCTAGAAATGAGACGAGAGTATGCATGAGGCATAAATTTGAAGCTCGCAAGAAGACATGACTATTAAGGCCCTGAAACTAGGTAAGTTTTACAAGACAACAAATATAGACTGAAAAGAAGAATTCTACGACCATACTTTAGTATTTTGCAAAAGTCAGAGATTAATGTTACAAACAAGAGAAGCTAGAAAAGCAAGGATAATCCCAGTGGAGTGGACTACCCTGGAAGTCACAGGAAGGAAGGCTTCTTTTGCCCAAATATGACTTAATACATGCTTTAGAGACTGTGGATTTGTCAGGAGAATTGAGAACTGAAAATTCCTAATTAGTCCTAGCAGTATGGCAGTTTTTGATAAGAGCTGTTCTGTGGATGGGTAGGAACAAAAGTTTCATTGATGGTTCTGAGAGGGATTTGAGTAGAAGAAATGGAAACTTTGAGGATAAACAATTGATTCAAGGATTTTTTTTTCTATAAAAGGAAGCAGAGAACTGGGAATAATTTCTTTAAAACTTGACATGCACGCCAAAACTAAAACGCTGGAATAGTTCAGCTGTTTAAATATTCTGTTCTTTTATCTGGGCTGTAAGTCCTCACTCGAGAAAATCAGCCATGTTCATTGTCACTATCTTATATCCATATCCTTTATCTTTAGCTGGGCCTCCAAAGTCTCAAGGGATCTTTCCTATACATCTTAACAACTCTTTCTACTACAATGAAATTTTGATTATTCCTCGCAAATTTCCCCAATCCAGATTAATCATTCTCACTTAATCCTCATAAGTAACCAACACTAGATATTAATTGAACCACCCTAGTTCATTGTCACCTTGTTAATATTTTAGTTTATTCCAGTTTTTCTTCTGAATTCTGAGAATAGCCTACCTACTTTCATTCTGTCTCCTCTTTATGTAACCCACTGCTACTATAATGGATTTTTGAAAACACAAAAGTCAACATGACATCTAGTTTGCATAATTCAGTGGCCTCTCATCACCATCAGGAGTTCAAACTAGTTCAACATGCCTTCATGTTTTGACACATTCTGTTCACTAATTTGTTTATCTCAAAATATTTCCTAGAGGTCTACTTTGTTTAAGGATGTTCTAACTTTGGGAATCTCACTCTGTATTACTCTGCAATGCTTGTCATCCCATTCAGTGGGAATGCATGACTTCAGGATCTTGAAATAGCATACATCTTCAAAGCCCCTAGCTTCTCTCCACCAAAATAACATTCTTATTTTTTCAGGCTCTAGTTTCCTCCTTTAAATCCAATGAAAAGTCACACATTCAATAACACCTCCCTCAGTTAATTCCACCTTTTCTGCTTCTATGCTTCCATATTGTAAAGTGTGTACTACACTGCTCTGAAGAAACAAATTACTTTAACTGCTTCCTTCTTTAAAACTGTGAGCTGTGAGAACGAAATTGGAGAAATAGCACCCTTCACAGGAGCCTCAAATAATATAATATAAAATACCTTGGAAATAACTCTATCCAAGCAACTGAAAGATTGTATAATAAAAACTTTAAAATATTGAAGGAAGAAATTCAAGAAGGTATCAGAAGATGGGAAAATCCCTAACATAGTAAAATGGCCATCCTACCAAAAGCAATCTACAGATTCAATGCAATCCCCATCACAATTCCGGCACAATCCTTTACAGAATTGAAAGTAATATTGTCAGCTTTTATAAAAACACACACACACACACACACACACACACACAGAGAGAGAGAGAGAGAGAGAGAGAGAGAGAGAGAGAGAGAGAGAGAGAAACCAGGATAGTTAAAAACAATCCTGAATGGAGTATCATCAAACCTCTTCTTAAATTTTACTACAGGGCTATAGTAATAAAAAACAGTACGGTATTGACACAAATGATTTTGATATCAATCAACAATAAAATTGAAGACACAGAAATAAGTTCATACACCTGTGGACACCTGATTTTTCATAAAGAAACCAGGAATATACACTGGAAAAAGATAATATCTTTAACAAATGGTGCTGATCAAACTGGATAAGTTCATGTAGAACAATTCAAACCTATCCATGTTTACCACCCTGCACAACACTCAACTCCATATGGTTCAAAGACCTTAACAAAAAAACATATACACTGAAATAATAGAAGAGAAAGAGGGAATTGTCTTAAACTCATTGGCACAGGAAAAGACTTTCTAAACAGAACACCAATAGGCATTAAGAACAACGATCAGTAAATGGAACCTCATGAAACTGAAAAGCTTCTGTAAGGCAAAGAACACCATCATTTGGACTTGTATAGCCACTATGAAAGTTAGTGTGGTAGTTCATCAGAAAGATAGAAATTGTTCTACCTCAAGATCCAGTTATACCATTCTTGGACATATACACAAAGGATGTGTCTTTGTACTATAAACAGACTTGCTCAACTATGTACATATACATAATATGTACATATGTACATAGTCATAATAGCCAGAAATTAGAAACAACTGCACCAAAAAGCAAAAAAAAAATATTGAGCCGGGCAGTAGTGGCACTTGTCTTTAATCCCAGCACTTGGGAGGCAGAGACAGGCTGATAAGTTTGAGGCCAGCCTGGTCTACAAGAGCTAGATCCAGGACAGGCCTCAAAATTACAGAGAAACCATGTCTCAAAAAGCAAAAAGATAAAAGAAACAACCTCAATATCCATCAATGCATGAATTGATTAAGAAAAATGTGGTCTTTTTTTACACAATTGAATATTACTAAGCCAATAAAAAATAAAATCATGAAAAACATAGCTAAATGGATGGAACTAGATAAAACCAGCTTGAGTGAGATAATTCATATACAGAAAGACAAATGTAATATATATTCACTTAAAGGCGAATGTTAACTGTTAATTCAATGATAAACAAGCTATAACCCATAGAACCACAGAGGTTAGGTAGAGAGCAAGGGGCTAGCAGAGAGAAACTGATCTACCTAAGAAGTGAAAATAGAATATACATGGATGGATGGTGAGGGGCATTGGCTGAGAAGGGAGGATCAAACGGGGGCAGGGAAGGAATATGGAGAGGGATAGCCAGAACTTGGGACCATTTGAAGGATCATATAGAAACATAATACAGTAGAAGCTTTGTATAATATATATAAAAATGAAGACAATCGCCTTTTCCTTGGTGGGGCTTTCTTAACCCAGCACTCTCTCTTCCTGTGCTGAGATCGGAGGCAGCCCACACTGGTAGGGCTGTGCCCCCTGGTGGTAAGATCCCCCCCCCGCCTCTTTGTTCTATAGGACACTGCACCTCTACCCCCCCACCCCCCCACCCCTCCTCCCTCAAGATAGCCCTTTCCTCGGTGGGGCTTTGGTA
>PVIU01022192.1:0-29588 GCA_004026605.1 Ondatra zibethicus | reverse complement strand
TTACCATATTTTCTGATGTTTACAGTTATTTACAAACTTCCAGAAGACAAGTAATTTATGGATATGCCATTTTGAAAAGCTTATTTATTAATATTTATATTCTACCTACCAGTGTTATTACATGTTCAAGGACTGAAGTGAGAATACTGTCACACTCAGTATTACTGTATTCTCATAGTTTGTAACAAAGCTAGGCATACTATATTTTTTTCCAGATCTTTGGCTTGGGAATTGGCAAACAATTCTGCACAAATATCACATTTTTCGTAAAATCATAAGGATGCTGAATAATATTTTGCTCAATATGGAGTGAAATATTAGCATGTCCAATAGCTATAGAAATAATAATAAGA
The DNA here is from genome assembly GCA_004026605.1 of Ondatra zibethicus. Taxonomy (NCBI): domain Eukaryota; kingdom Metazoa; phylum Chordata; class Mammalia; order Rodentia; family Cricetidae; genus Ondatra; species Ondatra zibethicus. The sequence goes on along the minus strand of PVIU01022192.1, from coordinate 29,235 downwards.
AACTTCCTTTGAAATAAAGTACCAATGTGTTCACAGTTTTGCAAGTTAGAGACACTGGATCTTTTAGGAACATTGAGCAGGCACACTTCCTCTTCATTCTAGATGGCCCAGTCTTTCACTGAATTATTCTTCTCTTTTACTCATGATGGTACTGGTGCCTCCTGGGTCTGTGCACATCTCTCAGCATTGTGAGCCTGTGGAATTTTCATAGTGAAATGCTAACATATTTACCATTTAAATAATAAAAAAAGAAGTCTTGAACTGGAATCAGCAGCACTGTTTTTTGTTTGTTTGTTTGTTTGTTTTTTTGCCAGTATACATGAAGCTACGGCATGTGATGCTTTGTTTACAAGTAGAGCAAAATCCATATTCCCTCCTTGCTCTTCATATTATTGATGATGAAGACAGGTTTCTGAGAGATATAGAGCTTTCTGGAAAAGATAAACTGAATATCATAGAGATTTATAGAAAGGAACCCATAGAAATTTGAAAGATTTAGTAGTAATTTTTAAATCAATTAGCAAGTAGATATTTTTTTCTCAATGGGAAACAAGATCCTAAACTCTGATGTTTGGCTCACAGTTGTTCCAGTTCCTTTTTAGAAGTGAGGTCTGGAATCAAATGGAGGATACAGGAAAATAGGGAAAGGAAAACAGTGGTTTATTGGTAGATCATGAGTCAATTCAATATATTAACTTATTAATTTTACAACAGAATTGACTAGTTCTTGAAGAACTAAATTCATGCTAAGAAATTATATGTTAACTACTTGATTGTTTCTACACACTAGGAGATTAATATTGACAAATTAGTCTGTGGTAATAGATGGGTACATCGTACAGAAAATCTGAGGATGTCAAGGAACACCTATACTAAATATAACTTACTCAAGAGACTGAAAGAATCAAGTCCATGTTTACATTTCACCAATGAGACTTCCATCAAATTTGACTAGATATGCAGATGTTTTTCACATTTCATAGCCTATGATTCTGAGACAAGAGATGCCTTGTTATATTGCTCCTACTCCTGGTAAACCTGTAGAATCACTCCCATAGGTTGCTGAGTACTTCTCCACTGTTTCTGATCCACATTCAGTAGACAGTGTTACTGTTTTGTTTACTGCCCACTGTGACTGCCTAGAAGCATTGAAGGCTGGGGCATTATCCTTTTGTTGTTGAACCTTTGAACCAGGAAACTTTGCAGACTGAGGGCAGAATGCCTCTTATCACAAAGCAGCATTTCCTACTACTTCCTATCCAAAGTCATTCAGTATTGTTGAGATTCAACATGTTCTCATAATTCCTTCCTCAGTTATTCCTGGCTGCACATTTAGAAGTAATTTTATGCCCTAAATGTGACTATTGCCAGATTGTGGGAATCTGACTTGGCTACAACAAAGATAGTGTTCATATTTAAGTATTAGAGACTATATACACTGACTCTAAATACTTGTCATTTGTGTATTTAATTTTGAGATTGTCTTTTGTAGTCTCAATATCTTTACTGCCTTTTCTGTACTTTGATGTCATCACCATGATAGACTGAGTGATAACTTTCCTAGGAGGAACCTGTCTAAATTTTGTCCAGTATAATCAAACTTTAATGCATTTCAGCCAGCTGGATACTCTTGTTGGATTGGCAAGTTTGTGTTTCATATTGACAATGGCCATTTGTTTAATGCACAGTTCAAGAAATCCTTCAATTCTCATCCATTCTGATTATAATAGCAGCCATACGGACACTGTAAGTTTCATAAAATGTGTTTTTCTCTTCCATAACATCCCCTCATGGATAAAATATCTGCGTGCCAGGAGGAGATGCTTGGGAAAATGTGACATTATAGTTCCTAAAGTAGACAATAATTCTGTGCTCACAGTGGAGAGTAGAAACTTATCTACCCAGGAAACATATGGGACTTGGAAAAGACCTTGTGAACAGAGAAATGTCAATGATCTTCTTCTCTACAAAAGACTCTGTGGAATTTTGCACAAAGAAGAAGAAAAGGCCAGATTTGCCTTTCCAGAATGGTGGGCAGGCCTTATTTAAATAGCTGCTCAGCTTTGCATTCTGTACTAAATGAAAATCTGACCAGGATTTTTATCCTATTACATTAAACTCCTTGTGCTGTCTATGAAGGTAGTATCCGATCACCTCAGCTCCTTCACTTTCCACCCAAAACAACAGTAGATACCTCAGATGTTTCCACCCCCACATCGTGTTCACTTCTCCAGTGTAGCAAATGAATGGAACCCAGATCCTGACCAGGATAGCTCGAGCAATTGGTTTCAGGCACTCGTTCAAATAACATTCACTTTGAAGTAAACTTAGAATGCTAACATATACCAACTATGTAGAAAACACTTCCAGTATTAGGGCCACATGTTGTACAAACAGTTTATGATTCCTGAGTCTATCAACAGATACTACATGAATTTGTGGGTTGTTTTACTTGATATTGGTTGACTATAACCAGTGCCTTAGGAAAACCTATGAGGCTTAAGATATTTAAGCCAATTCCCATTATTATGTAGTTCTTAAATTACATTTAAGATTATATACAATGAGGAGACAGTTGGGTGATCTTCCCAGACACGTAACTGACTTGTTATTTAGACGTGCAAAGAAATTCTATCCTTATTTCCAATAAGCATGGACTGCTTACAAGATTAAATCATTTGGTGGACCTAGAACAAGGTGAACATGTTTATAGCATTTACAAATGTATCTCTTTTGCAAGTGTGCTAAGGACAATAAATACTGAACAAATGGAAAAGACTTATTTATTGAATAAAACGTATAAAAATTTGTTAGATGACACTTGTTGGAAAAATAAGGGGAGTTTGCTAACAGGTCATAATTCTCAAAAGTTTTATTTTATTTATTTATGTGTTTTTCTACAAAACTTTCAGTCATCTGAACTGACCGTTGTTTCTCCAGACACTCTCAAATGGCGTAGTTGTATTGTAGGAAATCATTGGGAAAAGCTGTATTCTAGTCAGAAGTGAAGATCAAATACATCTAATATATTTTATTTCTAAGCTATAACTTATTTTCTTTAGAGTAATCTAATAAATACATAGGTTCTTGGATCCATTCCCTTCAGATAGTGCTTTTCAGGGACTGGTACAATACAATACTTGTAAACTGTCTTCTGCTATTGCTTTGAGTGTGAAGTCTATCCATAGTGTATCACACTTTTTCTTGTCCCTTATCCTTGAAATTGCACTTACAAACTTATCAGTTTGTAATTAGGATAAAATATTGTAGTTCTCATGTTTTATTTTGAAACAAATTATTCATTGCCTCTCAAACATCAAGGAGACATGCCATGCCATTGGAAGTTCATTGTTCAATCACTGTTATAATGCTTTCTACTCCATGTATAGACTATGTACTGAATTCAGCTGGACTTGCTCTCATTGGATAATAAATGGTCATGCCTAAATCATCTTATACAGTGTTTCCCTGACTTACCATCCATACTCAATTTAATTAGACATTTTTGCTCTTATCTTTAGCATAAGAACAAGTTTTAAAACAATTTGTAATTACAATAAAATTTTGACAAGTTCTACTCCAGAAAAACTTTCTTCAGAGCTGATATAGATGTATGTGTTTGTAATTTCAACATTTAAGATGCTCTGATAAGAGAGTAAGTCTATAATTGGGTCTATAAGTAAGACTGTATAAAAAGCAAATAACAAACCAAACATTTTCTTTAGAGGTATGGTTTATGATATTCAACCTACCCAAAGGCAAGGAAATATTTCAAGTCTCCATGACCTTCCTGGCTCTCAGTCTCTCTCTCTAGGAAAGCACTACCTACACACGCCCTTTCAAATCACAGTTTTTGTGTGTGTGTGTGTTTTCTCCCACTGAGTGACATAGAGGGATGATTGTAGCTTATTCTATTTCCTTGTTCAGACAGATAGATTGTATTCTCTTGGTGGCTATTTATAAGTCCAAAATGGATAAAGGAAAACATCTGATTTCCTGAATCACCCCTTTATGTATATTCAAAGCATATATATTTATCCACTCAGGTGGATTATACAACACAAACACATTAACACACAATAACAACACAATATCTGTTTCTTTTAGATACAATCATCTCAAAATATCAAAGATAGTATCTCAGAGGGGAATTGTATGGAATCACATGTCCCACACTTCCAATGTGTGAACTGGCACACTATGCTCAGTTTGCACTTAGAATCCAGCAATCCTGGAGGAGGTATACTACCAATGCACACCTGCCCTTATAACCTAAAAAGTATGTAGCAAATTAAAATTTACCGCATTGCCAAGAGAAACTCAGTCTTCTCTACAGATTATCACCATCTCCAATTCATAATATCAAATAATCCAATCAAAAATGGGGTACATATCTAAACAGAGGAATCTCAAACAGAGAATTCTAAACAGAAGAATCTCAAATGGCCACAATTACTTATAGAAATCGTCAACATTCTTAGCCATCAGGGAAGTGAAAATCAAAACCCTTTTGAGATTCTATTTTGCACTTGTCAGAATGGCTAATAAAAAAAGCACAATGACAATTCATGCTGGTGAGAAAGAACACTCCTCCATTATTGGCACAACTGTAAACTTGTACAGCCACTATGGAAATCAATGGGGCACTTCCTCAGATCATTTTTTTGATCTACCTCAAGATCCAGCTATGCCAGTGTTGGACATAAACTCAAAGGGCAGTTCTTCCTACAAGACAGTTGCTCAACTATATTCATTAAAGCATTATTCATAATAGCCTGAAACTGAAAGTAACATAGATGTCCTTACACTTAAGAACAGATAAAGAAAATATGGTACATTTACGTATTGGTGTTTTACTCAGTTGTTTAAAAGAAGTCATCAAGAAGTTTGCAGGGAAATGGAAGGAATTAGAAAAAACTCATTCTGAGTGCAGTAATCCATACCTGGAAAGACAAATATGATATGTAATCACTTATAAGTGGGTATTAGCTGTTAAATGATACTCAAGCTATATTCCACTACCCAGAGAGACTAGGTAAAGAGAAGAGCTCTAGTGGGGGAAGCATTATCATTTGGGAAAGTAGAAATAGAATAGATTGTGTGTGTGTGTGTGTGTGTGTGTGTGTGTGTGTGTCTGTGTGTGTCTGTGTGTGTACAGGGAATGGGAGCAGATGGGAGCAGAAAGGATCAGGTGAGGGTCGAGAGGGAGCAAAAGATTTTACGGGGAGACAGCTGGAACTTGAAAGAGTTTGAGGGATGGAGTGGAAATGTGCAATGGAAACTTCCTCAACTCTATGAGGGTGACTTGAGCAGTGGATCCTAGTAATGGAGGATACAGAATACAAAATAATCATCTTTTGTAGCCAGTCGAGGATTCCAGTGGTGGGACTGGGTTGCATTCAGTTGAACTAAACTACTCTGACTGATGCTATGATAGAATGTCGGTCTGAAAACTGACAATAGGGTACCATTGCAGAAGATAGCTTCCACTTAGCTCATTGAGCTATAGAGTTCGAGCTGGTACCTGCATGAAGCTTTTACCCCTATCTTCTAATCTCTTTGGTGTGAGAAGGTACTCTGTAGGCTACAGAAAGACAAATCTAGACACCAGTCCAGCAACAAAGCCCTTGATCTACAGTCTTTCCTGCCTGCAAGATGTTCTGGGGCAATGATGAAGAAGAACCTTTGGGAGTAGCCAATTAGTGTTTGGTTTAACTTGAGGACCATGACACAAGAGAAATTTCATGCCCTAAACTTCCAGGATGGCCAGGAACTTGAGAATTGATAGCCTAGAGACCTAGGGTAAAATTAAATATGATGGCAAAAAATGAAAGGATTCCTAATACTATTCTACTATAGTGATAGATTGGTACCTTGCCTAGTTTTCATCAGAGGAGCTCCCTCTCACAGCAGATGGTAGCAGGTACTCAGACACACAACCTGACATCATGAGGAAAAAGAGTCTAAATTGGAGGTCTCCATCAGGTCTCTCCCTTCAGAGATGGGGGAACCCTACAGAAGATGGGGAGGAAAGATTCTAGAAATCATAGAGAATGAAGGACACCATGAAAACATGACCTACCGCATCAACTAAACACGGGTCACTTGGACTCACAGAGACTGAACGGGAAAACACAGGATTTGTATGCGTCTGCACCAGGTTCTCTGTGCATGTATTAGCTTGGTGTTCTTATGGGACTCCTAACAGTGGGAGTGGTTATATCTCTGACTCTTTCGTCTGCACTTAGAACTCTCTTCCTCCTTGTCCAGCCTCTAGATGATAGTATAGAATAAAATATATTATTTTGAAATAATATTCACATTGAAAGACCTTATCATACCTGGAGTGAGGAAAGAGAAAGCATAGGTTTCAGTAAAGAGAAAACCTGGGTTGCCCACAATCATTTGGATTAGTTAAGACAATGTTGTAGTGAACTGAAGAAAATGAGCCTTGTTATATATTCAAAAAGTGAAACTGAAATCACACTTTTAATAAACTGCTCTGCTAAGACTATTTAACTTATAAAAGAAAGAATCTGTTAAATATCAATGCTTTCCCAAATCCTGTAAACAATATATTCAATACAGAATATGTATTCAATAAACAATGACTTAATTTTATATTATTAGAATTATACAGTCTTAATTGCCAAATTCTAAAAACAATCTTATAGAAGATGTTTAATTATCACTGATTAGATTTAGATATAATATATAAATTCTTTAATATTTGCTGGTAAATTTACAAAATTAAAAAATATTATTTGAAGCTGTTGTCTCACATCCACAATCTCAGGTTTAAGGTGATGGAGAAAAGAGGATCCATACTTTGATTCTAGACTTGGTAACATAAGTGGTGGTGGGAGAGAGAGGAAATGGAAAGGGAAAGAAAGGGAGAAAGAGAAGAAGAGATAAAAGGAAGGAAAGGAGGGAAGGGGAGAGAATGAGTGTTGAGCTGGTATCAATCCATCTCATTTCATTTCCACAATGTGATATCTATTCTTAACTGTCAACTTGACTACATCTGGAATTAACTAAAAACCAAGCAAATGGGTATACCTATGATAGATTTTTCATTTTTTTTCAATTTAAAAAGCAAAATACTCAAAACTAATTAATTTTTAATAGCAAAACTAATATAAAAGAATCAAAAATAAACTACTTCAAACATATTGAAAATCTTGCTTTTCTGAGAAAAATCAGTTTGTTATGTATCATTCAATGTCATTATGTATAATCATGAAAACACATATAAATACCTATATAATGCTTTTATTGAACTTAAGAGGCAATTTGCATATATTAAACAAGAACATGACACACACCTGTAATCTAAGCCATGCATAGACCAAGAAAGCAAGTTTATTTTGTCCCAAAGAATTCAAGATCTGTCTTGAAAACATAAATAAGAGAGTACTCATTTATCAAAGTGCAGAACAACAAGCAAACTAACTGACAACTAAAACAAGGGTCCACAAAAGTCAGTCAGCAGTTACATAAAATTCCAGTTCACTTTTTCTTTTTTATTACCCTTTTCTTCATTTTTATTTTATTAAAAATAAATTTTTCCTAAATGTATTCTTTTTATGATTTCCTAGCTCCCAGGATTTTCTGAGATCCTTCCACAGCCCATCCAAATCTCCCTCTTCTCTGCTCCTCACTAGAAAATAAACAGGCATCTAATGAATAAGAATAAAACAAAACATGTCAAATAAGTCAGACTATGACAAAATAAACAATCAAACAGAATGGAGAAAGCTCAATAACCGCTTATAGAGTCAGAGACATATATACTTGAACACAGAAATCTCATAAAAACACACACAAAAGGGAATCCATAATATGTGCGCAAAGGACCTGTCATGTATGAGTAAGTAAGCAAATAAATAAATAACAGGAGATGTGAGAATCTCTGAGGATGCCCTTTAGGTTGTTTTGTGTTGACTGTCTACTGTTATGCATTGGAGCCTATCCTTAAGATGGATTTGAATTTCCAGTGAGACTCTGATGAAGAAAACTAATTTTTCATTTGCAAGTGAATATCAATCAGAAATAGCTGCTGAGTGGAGATAGGGTCCTGTGTCCACTTCTCTTCTCAGTGCTGGAACTCCCTCCGGTGCAGATCTGTTCCTGATGCTAGTATCTGTGAATTCATACGTCCTTTAGTCATGGCTGTGTTTTGAAGGCCTTCTTTCCTTGGTGTCCGCCATCCCCTTTAGCTCTTAAAATCATTTCACCTCCTTTTCCTTAGGGCTCCCTGAGTCCTGAGGGAAGAAATTTGATGCTATCATCCCATTTAGGACTTAGTGTTTCAAGGTCTCTCACTCTTGTACATTGTTTGTCCAGGAGTGTCTTCATTCCTTCCCATCTACTACAGCAGGAAGCGTCTGTGTTGATGGCAGAAGAAGGCAATGATCTATGATCCAATGTTATTTGCAGTCATTTTACTGTTACATTTCTTTTTCAGAAGAGTAGAATTTGGTTTTTTCTAGGTCTGTAGCCTATCTAGTCTCAGGTTTTTGGTCACCTAAACAGTGTCAGGTATGGGTTTTAACTCAAATACTAGGATGTAAACCCAATCAGATATTTGTTGTTTGTTCCCACAAGCTTTGTGCCATTTTCATACCAATGTATTATACAAGAAGGTTGGGAGTATAGATTGAATGGTTTGTAGCTGGTTTGAGGCTCACCTTTCTCTTTTGGTAGTGTGTAAAATACCAAGAATATATGTATGGGTGAAAACTCAAGGTAGGTATTAGTATAGTGATAGTTCATTTATATTTTAATAAATAATGTTTGCCTGAAATATAATGGTATTTTATTTATATTTCAATTAATAATGCTTGCCTGAAGAACAGAACACAAAACAGCCACACTAGTCAGACATATAGGCCAGGCAGTTTTTGCACACACTTAATCCCAGGATTTGGTAGATAAAGGAAAATGAATTTCTGTGAGTTCAAGGCCACCCTGCACTCCACAAGATCAATGCAGAAACAGATCCGGGTGGTCGTGACTCACACCTTTAACCCCAGTACTAGGGAGTCACAGATCTTTAATTCCAACACTAAGGAGAATATAAGACAGGAAGAGACAGAGGCTCAGGGCTTAATCTGCACTCATCCAGCCATTGCAGAGAGAGGTAAGACTTTTCTAGTGGCTTGGCTGTTTTACTTTTCTGTCTTCAGGCAAGCTTTGTTCATTAAAAATACAAATAAATATCGCTACAAATTAGTTTAACTTCTCATTGTTCAGTGAGTTATACAGGAACTGCCTTCAGCAATAGGGCCTGACAGTTATTCTGTGGAAAACAAACTGATAGCCTTGGTTATGTGTGGGTTCCTTTGGTTTCCTTTTGGCCAATACCATATGTATATGTATAGCTCATTCCTGGTATTTAATACTTCCTTTTTAATTTCTTGGCAATGAGAGAGTTTTTTGGTGCCTATTCTCTACATTCATTGGTGAATATATATAAAACCTTCCTAGTGTTTAGGTTTCCATATAACCATTCCAATGGCTCTTGGTTTAAGCTATCCCTCACACATTCTTCCCCTTACCCACTCTTCCCCTCTTTTTCAAGTTCCATCTCCCCCACGTCATTCATTTTTATCTATCTATTCTATAATCTTCATAAAGAGATCTGTCCCTACTCCCTAATCCTTTATATACAACCTCTGTAGTTATACAGACTTTAGTTTGCTTCCAAAAGACTTAATGGTGAATATTCATACATAAGTCAATATATACCCGATTTACATTTGGAGATCTGGAGACCTCATTTTAGATTCTTTTTCTAGCTTTATTCATTTACCTGTAACCTCATAATTTCAGTTCTTTAAGCGATGAGTGAGATTACACTGTTGTAATGTACCACAGTTTCTTTATCTACATATCCACTGATGGACACCTAGACTGTTCTCAAGTTTGGCTATTATTAATGGAGCAACAATAACTATTGTTGAACAAGTGTGTCTGTAGTAGGATGTGTCATCCTTTGGATATATGCCCAAGAATGATACAACTGAATCTGGAGGTAGATGCCCAACTTCCTGAGGAATAGACTCATTGATTTCAATAGTAGCTTTCCAAGTTTGCGGTCAGAGCAGCACTGGAAAATGGTTCTCCTTAATTCATGTCATTGACAGCATAAGCTGATATTTGTTTTAAGTTTTGTACTATTTTTTTTATTTTGTTTTGTTTTTATTACTGGTATAAGATAAAATGTCAAAGTAGGTTTTTATTTCATTTCCTTTATGACAGAGAATGCTGAACATTTCTTTAAGTGCTTCTCAGCTATTTGTGTTTCCTCTTCTGAGAATTTTCTACTTGGGTCTATACTTCATTTTTCATGTTACTTTATTTTTTTCTCTTTCACCTTTTATTAAAAACAATTTCATTTCTCATACACTATATCCTAATTACAGTTTTCCCTCCCTCTACTCATCCCATTACTTCCCTCCTTCCTCTACAATCTGGATCCACTCCCTTTCTGTCTCTTGTTAGAAAAGAATAGGCTCCTAAGAGATAACAGACAGGCATAACAAAATAAAACATAAAAAGACAAAACAAAATTTATCACGTTGAAGTTGAACAAGGCAAACCAACAGAAGGGAGAGAGCCTCAGGAATCAAAGGCACACTTGTTACCACACTCAGGAGTCCCATAAAGGTACAGAATTGAAATCTATAGTGCATACTTACACAGAGGACCTGGTACAAACACATGTCAGCACTGTGCTTGTGCTTCCATCTCTGTAAGTTCATATGAGCTTTGCACAGTTGATTCTCCTTGTTCTCCTTGTTCTCCTTGTTTGCTAAAATCCCTATGGATCTTAAACCCTTTTAACCTCAAGTTCTGCATGCATTACTGAGTTCTGATGGGAGGGTTTAATCTGATGGGAGGGTTAATCATGTCCCATGATTCATTCTCTCTCTCTCTCTCTCTCTCTCTCTCTCTCTCTCTCTCTCTCTCTCTCTCCTGTGTAAATGTCTGGCTGTGGTTCTCTGTATCTTTTCACTTCTGCTACAGGAGGAAGTTTCTCTGATGATGGCTGAATAAGGCACTGATCTATGCATATAGCAGAATATCATTAGGAGTCATTTTACTGCTACTTTTTTATTTTTTAATACCAGTAGCATTTGGTTTTATTATTGTTCTCTGGGCAATCTAGTCTATGGTTTGTGACCACTCAAGCACTGTAAGTTTTAAGGTACATCTCTTGGTGTGACCCTTATGTCAAATAACACATTTAATTGGTTGATTACCCCCACAGATTCTGTACCGTCATTGTCCTAGCATGTTTCACAGGCAGGAGAGATTGTGGAGCAAAGGTTTTGTATTTTTGTTGGTGTTTATGTTTCTCTTTTGATAGCCTACTGGTTTTTAAAAGAAGAAAAGAGAAAATACTGTGGGACAATGGTCTTGTGCCCTGTAAATATTTACCACTTCTATTGGTTTAATAAAATGCTAATTGATCAGTAACGAGGCAGGAAGTATAGGCAGAGCAACCAGACTAGGAGAATTCTGGGAAGAGGAAAGACTTAGTCTGCAGTTGGACCCAGATGCAGAGGAAGCAAGATGAGAATGCCTCACTAATAAAAGTACCAAGTCATGTGACTAACACAGATAAGAATTATGGGTTAATTTAAGATGTAAGAGTTAGTTCATAAGAAGCTTGAGCTAATAGGACAACCAGTTTATAACTGATGTAGGCTTCTGTGTGTTTCGATGGGACTGAACATCTGCGGTACCAGGCAGGACAGAAACCTCAGTCAACATATACCATAGTTCTTTCTGGGTCTGGGTTACCTCACTCAGGATGAATTTTTTCAATTTCTATTTATTTTACTGCACATTTCATGATGTCATTTTTCAACAACTGAGTAATACTTCATTGTATAAATGTATCACATTTTCTTTATCCATTCTTCAGTTGAGGTGCATCTATATTGTTTGCAATTTCCAGATATTGTGAATAAAGTGCCAATGAACATAGCTGAAGAAATGTTCTTGTGGCAGTTTGAAGCAACCTTTGGGTATATGTCTATGAGTGGTATTGGTGGATCTTGAGGTAGAGTGATTCTCAACTTCTTGAGGAACATCCATACTAATTTCCATAATAATCGTACAAGTTTGCATTCCCACTAGCACAGGAGGAATGTCCTCTTATTCCATATCTTCACCAGTATGAACTGCTGTACAACAAATAATAAAAACCCACAGGCAGATACTGGGGTTCAACCTGAAAATCAGAAAATCAAACCAACAAAACCATTATACAAGTCTTACCTCTACCAAGGCTGGGTGACTCTTACAGGAGGAGTGGGCTGCTTGTTGTTCCAGCCTCCTGCCAGCTTACACCTGAAATAATCACACAGAAACTTTATTCATTTAAACACTTCCTGGCTCATTAGTTCTAGCCGCTTATAGGCTAACTCTCACATCTTGATTCAACCCATTTCTAATAATATGTATAACACCACAAGGTCGTTGCTTACCAGGAAAGATTCAGCATGTCTGACCTGGCAGCTCCACGGTGGCTCTCTCTGACTCTGCTTTCTTCCTCTCAGCATTCAGTTCTGTCTACTCCACCTATCTAATATCTACCCTATCAAAAGACCAAGGAAGTTACTTATTAAACCAATGAAAGCAACACATAGACAGAAGGACCTCCTACACCAGGTGACCACAGAATAAGCAGACTAAGCCTCTCTCTCCCTTAACTAAGTTGGTAGAGCATGAGACTCTTAGTCTCAGGGTCATGGGTTCAAGCCCCATGTTGGGCTCCACGAATAATATAAACCCCAAAACAGATATTGGGGTTTATCCCAAAAACCAGCAAAGGAGCCAAGTCATTAGAGAAGTGTTACCTCTACCAAGTCATTGGAGATTCCTCTACTGAGGATTCTCTATTTAGATCTGTATCTGATTATTTGTTAATTGTATTATTTGTTTTGTTTTTTTTTATATCTGGTTTCTTTATATATTCTAGATGTTAGTCCTCTATTAAATGTGGAGAAGGCAAAGAAATCTTTTCCCATTCTGTAGTCTGCTATTCTTTCTGAATGACAGTGCCCTTTACCTTACAGAATATTTTAAATGTCATGAGTTTTCATTTATTAACTGTTGATCTTAGCAAATGTTCTATTGGTATTCTGTTTGGAAAGTCTTCTCCTGTGTGAATGAGTTATTTCAAAACTTTTCCCCACTTTCTCTTCTATCAGGTTAATGTATCCAGTTTTATGTTGAGGTATTTAATCTATTTGGAGTTGAGTTTTGTGTAGAAAGATAAATTCTGAAACTGGTTTCTTCTACATGCAAGTATCTATCTATCTATCTATCTATCTATCTATCTAGTTTTGTTCAAGATAGTTTGAGCTATCCTGTTTTTTCTTTTCTTTTCTTTCTTTTTTTCTTTCTTTCTATCTTTGTTTTTTTGAATTTACAAATGAAGATAAGAATTGTCATTTGAAAATCTGTGAAGAATTGTGTTGGAATTTTGAAGGGGATGCACTGAATCTGCAGATTGTTTTTGATAGGATGGCCATTTTTACTATGTTAATCATTCCTATCTGTGAACATGGGAGATATTTTCAACTTTTGATATTTTCTTCAATTTCATTTTTCAAAGACATGAAGTTTCTGTCATATAAATCTTTCACTTCCTTGGTTATATTTATTCCCAGATATTTTATATTATTTAAGGATAATGTAATTGGTATTGTTTCCCAAATTTCTTTTTCAATTTGTTTGTAACTTGTATATAGGAGGGCTTCTGGGTTTTTGTTGTTGTTTTTGTTGGTGTTTAATTTTGTTTTACTTGAAATGTTTATCAGCTGTAAAAGTTCCTTTTTAGCATTTTATGGCCATTTACATATACAATCATTCTATCTGCAAATACAAATACTTTGACTTCTTTCTTTGCAGCTAACATCCGTTTTTCATCATTCAGTTATCTTATTGTTCTAGCTAAGACTTCAGATACTATACTGAGTAGATATTAAGAGAGTGCACAATCTTGTCTTATTCCTGGTTTTAGTGTTATTGCCTTCAGTTTCTCTTCATTTAAGTTGATGTTTGGTATGGACTTGCTATAATTTGCCTTTACTATCATTAGGTATGTTCCTCATTTGCCCAATCTATCTAGGATTTTTATCATCAAAGGGTGTTGGATTTTGTCGCTGACTATTTCTGGATCTAATGATATTTTCATGTGCTACTTGTTTTTCACTTTGTTTAGATGGTGGATTACATTAATATATTATATATGTTAAATCATCCCTTCTATACCATTGCATAAAATCTTAATGATGTGTTCTTAGATTTAGTTTGCAAGTATTATATTGTGTATTTTTGCATCAACATTCTTAAAGAAAATTTCTCTGAAATTCGCTTCCTTTGTTTGATCTTTATGTCATTTGGGTCTCATTATAATTCTGACCTCATTCTGTTTCTATTTTGCGGAGTAATTTGGGGAGTATTGGCATTAACTCTTTTGAAAGTCTGGTAGATTTCCGAGCAAAAATTATATAGAACTGAAAAGTATTTGACTGAGATATTTTAATGACTGCTTCTAATATGTCTATTTCAATTGCTTATCTGATCTTTATTTAAATTTGGTAAGTGGTACCTATTGAGAAAATTATCCATTTCTTTTAGGTTTTCCAATTTGGTGGAGAACACAAGTATGTCCTTGTGAATTTCTAGGTTTCCTCTGTATCTGCTATTTTATCTCTCTTTTTGGTTCTGATTTTGTTAATTTGTATATTCTCTCTGCCTCTTTATTAGTTTGTATAAGATTTTGCAGAGCCTGTTAATTTTCTCAAAGATCCATATTTTGTTCCATTGATTCTTTGAATTGTTCTCTTAGTTTTTGTTTCATTGATTTTAATCCCGAGTTTCATTATTTTTTGTTATCTACTCTTCTTGATTGTGCTTAATTCTTTTTTTTCTAGTTTCCATGCTAGGTTGCTAGCATGAGATATCTCCAGTTTTTTATGTCTGCATTTAGTACTATGAGCTTGCCTCTTAGAGCAACATATATTGCCTCCCATAAGTTTGGGTATGTTATGCAATCATTTTTACTGAATACTAGAAAGTCTTTAATTTATTTATTCATGTCTTGAACCATTATTATTCAGTAGTGAGTTGTTCTGTTTCCATGAGTTTGTAAGTTTTCTGTTATTGATATCCAGTTTAATTCTTGGTGTTCTGATGGGATGCAGGAATTTATTTTAATTTTCTTGTATCTATTGAACATTGCTTTGTACATGAGTATGCAGTCTGTTTCAAGTGGTGCACACTTTTAAACTCCGCATTCAGGAGGCAGAGGTAGGTGGATCTGTGTGAGTCCGAGGCCAACCTGATTTACAAGAGGGAATTCCAGGACAGGCTCCAAGGCTGCAGAGAAACCCTGTCTTAAAAAACAAAAACAAAAACAAAGGCTTAACAAAATGCCATGATGTGCAGAGCAGAATGTAAATTCTTTGTTTTAGGGTAAAATGTTCTATAGTATCTGTTCCACTTGGTTTATAATGACTGTTAACTCCAGCATTGCTCTATTTCTATATTTATTTATTGATCTGGATAGCATGTCCATTCATGAGAATAGGGTATTAAAATCACCCACTCTCAGTGTGTGAGTGACAATTTGTAGGGATTTGGTTTGTTTGTTTGTTTTGAGACAAGGTTTCTCTGTAGCTTCATAGCCTGTCCTGAAACCAGCTCTTGTAGATCAGGCTGGCCTTGAACTCACAGAGATCGCCTGCCTCTGCCTCCTGAGTGCTGGGATTACAGGTGTGCACCACCACAGCTTGCTTGTGAGTGACAATATGTTGTTTATGCTGCAGAATTGTTTCTTTTGCAAACTTGGGTGTCCTTGTGTTTGGGGCATTGATATTAGGAATTGAAACATCATCTTGGCAGTTTTTTCCTTTGATGAGTATGTAGTATTTTTCCCTATATCTTTTGATTTGTTTTGGTTTGAATTCTGTTTTGTTAGACATTAAAATGTCTATAAAATCTTACTTCCTAGGTTCCTTTGCTTGGAATATCATTTTCCATCCTTTATCCTGATGTAATATCTGTCCTGATGTTGAGATGTATTGATATGCATATCATTCTTTAATTTGGGGAAATTTTTTCCTATGATTTTGTTCAAATATTTTCTGGGGCACTGAGTTGAGATGCTTTTCCTTCCTCTGTTCCTATTATTCTTATATTTGGTCTTTTTATGCTGTCTTAGATCTCTTGGATGTTTAGTGTCAGGACTTTTTTTTTTAAATATAACAGCTTCTTTGACCTATGTAACCATTTCTTCTATAATATCTTCAATGCCTGAGATTCCTTCTTTTGTATCTTGTATTCTATTGGTGATGTTCCTTATATACCTGTTAAAATTACTACATAGATCTTTTTCTTATGTTTCCAATATGTTGCAATATTAGGGCCTGCTTTTGAAGGACTGCTGGGCTCTTATGGTTATATATTACCGTAACTGTTATTGATTGTTTCTGGCTGTTATTCATTGTATCTGGATTTGTGAAGGTTATGAGGGGAAGATCTGTTTGTTACACAGGAGATGAATGGGTATAGGGAGCAACAGAAAGCTAGAGCAGGTATTCTATTGCAGATCTGGGGGTAAGATTGGGTGCTGTAGGAATTCCTACAGCCAGTAGCCTTTAAGTTACCCGCCCACTTGGGAGTCGCCTCTTATACTACTTATGCCGAGTTTAAGCACATGTGAGGCCTTTTTTTCCCCCAGCTTCAGGATTCGGTTGCTGTTCTCTGTTCCAGCAAAGGATTGTGACATGTCAGTCTACCCCTAAATGTATTACTCTCTATTATTCTCAATTCTGAGATAGTGTGGGATTTCTTTTAAGAATCCTTTTTCTATTGAGGGATTGGTATGGAAGAACAGAGACAGATGAAGATTTGCAGTCAGCCTAACTGCTTCCCTGGTAGGAATCTTACCCCAGTTTTTAAATGGATTATTTATTTTTTTCATATATGTAAATACTCTAGAGGTGGTGGGACCTGGAAGAAATTAGCTAATAACTGAGGTAGACTAAACTCTTTTGTAATAGATAATTTTATTTAGAGTATCACACAATTTTCTCTTAGTGTTAAGAGAGGTCACATGAGTAAATTGTATAATCCCAAGAGAAGCCACATATGTCAGGACAAACCACACTGGGTAGATAAGCCACATATGGTAAAAACATGCTCTTCCACAGAGGCATAAAAACAAATAACAATAGATAGGTGAAATGAACAATCTGAAGTAAGCTCTCTCTCAGTATACCTGGGAGAAGCATGAAATCACAATACAAGAACAATTCTCTGTTGTGAAAGAAACTGAGGTCAAAAGACTCTTGTCTTGGTTTCTTAGAGTTTTCTCACAAGCACGTAAACATCTCATATGATTCCATTCTTGAATGGTGATCTGACCGATGTTCATATTTTAAACTTCTTTGTTTATTTAAATATCGGCTCTCTATCGGATGTGTAGTTTCTAAAAATCTTCTCCTATTCAGAGTCCTGCTACTTTGTCTGAAATATGTTTATGAGGTCAGGGATGGTGATAACCTCAAGTATTTGTTTTTTAATTAAGCAAGATTTTCGGGCTTGTTTTAGCTTTCCTGATTTTTTTATGTATTTATATTTATTCATTTCCTTATGTGTGTGTATGTGTGTATGTGTGTGTTTTCATATGAATGTGAATATGACCATTTCAAGATCTGTGAAGAAGTATTTCAAAATTTTATGGGAATTTCTTTAAATCTGTTGATAGCTTTTGGTAGTTGAATTACTTAAAGTGGGAAGACACTCCCTAGAACTAGATCCTTTGGAGTAGGAAGACCCATGGTAATTGGGGATATATCTTGTGGTAGCATCCTATATAAAACACATGGAAGAAGGAAACTCTTGCTCTTTGCCAACTTGCCTTCACTCTTGCAGAGACCAATTGCTATATGGAGCCCTTTGTTCTGAACAACTACTGGATTCTTAAGACTTTCCATCAGAATATAGCCATTGTTGGAAGAGTTGGACCATAACCTGTAAGCAATTCTAATGAATCTTGTGCATGTATATGCATATATTCAGTAATATGAATAAATAAAACATTTTATATGCATATTTAATATATATTAAATAATACAAGTAAATAATATTATATATCCATTTTATCAGTTGTTTTTTAAAGAACACTGACATATAAACATTTAAAAATTTAGCATTGTTAGCTTTAATAAATCTATTTTAAATATATTTTTTGATGCACAGTGAATATGGTAGCATTTGTACAATGCTTTAAAATAATAAACTCTTTTAGTTTTATACTTTTTTCTTTTCTTTTCTTTTTTTTTAAGAGACAGGGTTTCTCTGTAGCTGTGGAGCCTATTATGATATTAGCTTTTGTAGACCAGGCTCTCCTTGTACTCACAGACATCCGCCTGCCTTGTACTCACTGACATCCGCCTACCTCTGCCTCTTGGGTGCTGGCATTAAAGCTTAGTTTTGTATTTTAAAAATAAAATGAATAACCAAAATCTCAAGAAACTTTCAAGGCTTCCTAGTTCATTCTACTTTGTGTTTCCACTTGTTGATTCAGTAAAGTAGCCACTTAAAGTGCCCTGCTTTAGAGTTTGTATCTTTATCGCTCTTTCCCTGATTTATCTTTTTTTTTACATCTTGACAGCACATTTCTCCCTCCTCTCCTCTAGATAATTAGGAAATCTACAAGACTAAAATGTGTCAGTTCCCCATGGAAAGTGTGTCAAAGAGGCATGGAGACAAGTGCATCAGCAGGCCATGGATGAGGTTCTGGGAGGAAGGCCACATTGACGCGCTTGGGTTTTGAGTTAATAAATTCCCCAAGGCTCTGGACTACCATTTGGAATTTACAGACAGATACAGCTGAAATGCTCTCCAGATGTCCTTTTCCCACGAGAGATAGAGGGTAATTTTAAATGACCCACAAACAGCCCTTTATTGGGATGATTTCAGAACACTTCATCCAGAAAGAAAAGAGGAAGAGAAGAATGAAGCCCCACAAAAGGCCTTAGTCCAGGCACACAGCTAAGTGGAAAGCTGATCACATTCTCTGACTCCATGCCCAGTCCCTTAGCTAACATGCTCACAGACAATGTTAGGGAGGACTAAGAACACTTCTCAGTTCAGATTATGTTGTGGGGAGACTCTGATGTTCCTGATGAAAATGGTGGAGTTGTACCCACTGTACAACTTTTACCATATTTTATCCACTGCTCATAATGCTGGTTTGAATGCCCACTTAGGTTACTACATTTCCCCATTATCTCTCTATGTGATTTTTCATTTATCAATTATTTATTCTGTTCCTGTGCACATGTGAGTATATGCTTAAGTGAAATAGGCAAATACGTAGACGTCAGAGAGCAATATGTCTCATTTGCTTTCCCCCACCATGTGTGTTCTAATTGTTGAACTTTGATCTTCAATTTTGTCAAAAGCCTTTAGCTGCTGAACCTTTCAACCAGCACACCTTACCCCCAGTGACTCTTTAACCCCCTCAATACTTCATACTATTTAATAGACTTGGATATTTATTCTTCAGTGGCAGCTCCTTATTTTGTTTTCTGTTTTGTTTTGCATTACTTGTTCCATTTGATATTTTTGTAGGGAAAGATGTGAACAAATGTCTTTACATCTACTAATCAAAAGATATGATTCTATCTGAGTCTAGCTTAATTATGTTTGAGGGGTTACTTACAGGAAAGTGGATGATTCAGAGGCAGCTACTAGACAAAAATCGGCCCCAGGTCTGGACAATAATTAACAAAGCTGCATTGGAAGTTTGGGCCCAGTTTTCTTGCCCCTCTGCCCAATGGTCTCTTATTTCCTTTAACATATATTACTACTTATAGAACCTAGAGGAGGAGTTTGTAATTTTCTGAGCTTCTTGAGTCTTGCATACTTCCTCCTCCTCCCAGAATTGAAATATTTAAGTTTGGAGGAAACCCATACACAGTAGGCCTTATGGAGACCATGACCCTCTCTACTCCGTTCTAATCCAACATCTAGTTTTCATTAATTCTTGCATTTTTATGTAATAAACATAACCTTCCCTCTTGTTCCTCTCACTTCTATAAAACAAGTTAGATTTTTCTTTCAATTGTAAAGAGCAAAGAGCTTTTATCAATTTCAAGAAAATGGATATCACTAGAGATCATCATAATATACAAATTTTAAGCCACTATACGAAAGAAAAATGATGCATTTTTTTCACTGATTTCTAGGTCCTAGAATTTAAGAAACATTGCATAATTTGTACAGATGTTGTGAAAGAGCAGAAAAACTGCCTATAGGATCAGAAGGGACAAGAGAGAGGAGGAAAGAATGAGGGAGGGAGCATAGTAGAGTTTGGGGATGGGGAAAGATGCTTAAAATGCTTTACACTGATACATAAAAGTGACTTGTGTAGCTGTTCCTTTTTATGTTGAAGAAAAATAGTGTAAAATGCCACAAATTAGGTCATTCATGTAGGAAGGCTTGGTAGCTAATAGTCTGATACACAATTTCTGTTGTCAGGTTATTCGAGCTCTTTTTGTTGTAAGCATGATTTATTAATTTTGTTTATATCAAATTAATGCAGAAATGCCACCAAAATCTTGTCATCAATTCTCTGACAGACATATTTTGTCTTTAAAACATGTCGACTTTTTACTCTTCTCAAGAAAGTAACAATTCATTTTCACTTCCATTATTGATTATTAGTTGCAAGTTTGTGTTTTGTGTTATTGATATATTCGTTCTTCATGGATAATAGAGCACTCTATTCAACTTGTTGTTTTGCTTAGGTTTGCAAAAGAAGCAGTCAACCGAACATGAAAAACTTCATTATTTGATCTTTGATTCCCTCATCCCTTCTGCTGCGGTTGCACTGTGGTACCTTTAAGAGTCTGTCTTTATTCCCTGTGATGTGTTCTTGGCGGTTCCTACCATGCTTCTTTCTGCTTATGTACTTAGCAGTACTGAAGGTTTTCTGACCTCTGTCTCTGTTGCATGGTTTAATTTTCCAAGTTTTTAAGCTATATACTTAAAATTATAGTTCCGAATACATGACTGAAACTGCTCACCCTGTGTGATGTTACCCCAAGGAAGAGCAGTTCTCCCGCTCTTGTCATTCCCCACTTGTCCTCATTTCTTTGTCTGGGTTTGTGACTACTTAGACTTCCCGAGTCCATGTTAGCATGTCTACTGATGTTCTTGATCTTCAGGTGCTGCTTTAGCAGTCATGCTACAGAGACGTCATGGGTGTGAGCCTCTCTGAGATTTCTAAAAGACACACGCTCACTGTAAGCCCTCTGTTCCCCTGGGTAATAAAATCAACTGTCCACTTATTCACTAAGACCCCCGAGGTTTATGTACAGAGATTGTGATTTTTGAAACAACTCACTTGGTTGTTATGAGGTTGAGCATGCCACAACATTGCACACCTATAATAATTGCAACATAATATGTGTGGTTTGCATTTGTACTTTAATTTAACAGACTTTTCTACTTTTCTCCTTAGAGATATTAAGGAAGCAATCTTCAGGACATTTTCGTAAGTATAAAGATCCAGCTATAATAGGGCTTATCATACTACACATATTTGGGAGAGCAAGAAATTTTTTTTACTTGGAAAACATTAGATACACAGAGTATCCTACTAATATTTAGGAAACGATTTTCCTATTCCCCATTACAGACTGAATATAGTAACCACTATAAAAAGAATATTTTGGCCCTATGTAGAGAATAGCTAAAAGTTAGAGATAATTAAAATTGAAGGTCACATGATTTTTATAGTAACAAAAATTATCATTAGATAAAAACAAAACAAAACGAGTTTAGAAGCCACATAGGAATTTCTCTTGAGATACTCTGGAATACAGGCTCGCTCACATTGAAGATTGCTTCATTATTTATGGTATATTTTACAATTCTGTACGAACAAGATATGGATCAAGAAAAATTACTTGCCAAAACTGATTAAATTTTAGCCAATATATATGGAAAGTTATTTTACTTTTACTAAATACACTTGAATAACTATAGAAAACATGTTAGTGTATGATCAGTATCCATTATTTTTCTAATTTCCAATTTTTGTCATTATTATGTTTTCAACGAATAAGTACTTAATATCCATATGCTTAACATGTTTTTTTAAAAATATTGAGAACAAAAACAACATTTATCATGGTAATTATATTTAAAATATTGGAGCAGAATTTTATTTGCACTACTTTTAGTTTTTATATGTCACAAGGAAGAATGCCCAAATCTATCATTTTCAAAAACAACATTAAACTATACTGAGTAAATATTCTTGGATTTCAAAGGTAATAAGCATAATTCTTCTCACAAGAATAGACTTAGAGTTTAGAAGAATCAATCTCTTAGCATACATGTTCACATTTTTGATTATATTTGTGTTTATGTATGACAATGTGTTCTGCTATACAATTTTTAATGATTACAGTAAAACTAGAAAAATTGAATAAGTGTACCTTAATAACTAGTAACTATTTAAGTATAAGCTATTTTAAAAACTTTATACATAAATAAAGTTGTACCAGTTGCACATATTTAATAAAAGATTGGTGTATATTGAGCAATTTGTTAAAATTCTGAGAAAAATTGATCCTCAACATTGCTCTTATTAATACTTACAGTTGAGAAGAATATTTAAACAAGTGAGTATGTAAATGTTACTGAACAAATGTCCTTCTAGTATGATTGAGCATCCTTTGGGTATATGCCCAAGAGTGATATTGCTGAGTCCAAAATAGGTAGATTCCCAAATTTTCTGAGAAACCACCATACTGAATTTTTAGAGTGGTTGCACTAAATTACATTCCCACCAGGAATGGAGGAGTGTTCCCTGTACTCCACTTGCTCTCCAGCATAAGCTATCATTGGTGTTTTATCTTAGCCATTCTGTCTGTTGTTGATGGTATCTCAGAGTACTTTAGATTTTCATTTCCCTGATGGCTAAGGATGTTGAACATTTCTTTAAGTGTCTTCTGGCCATTTAAGATTCTTCTGTTGTGAATTCTCTGTTTAGTTCATAGGATTATTTGTAATTTTGATGTCTAATTTCTTTTTTCTGTTCACTTTTCCAGATGGTGTGAGAAGTCCTTCTGTATATGTGTTGATTTTACTGGGTTAATGAACAAAGAATCTGGCTTGGACTGTGATAGGATAGAGTAGATCTAGGCAGGGGAAAACTGAACTGAATGCTGAGAGAAAGAAGACAGGGTCAGGAGAAGCCATGTATCCCTGCCAGAGACAGAAACTTGCACAGAGTAAGACACAGCCACATAGTAATACACAGATGCATAGAAATTGGTTAACTTACAAAGGGTTAGCCAGAAATACCCATAAGCTATTGGCCAAACAGTATTGCAAATAATATAGTTTCTGTGTGGTTATTTTGGTTCTGGGTAGCCAGGATGAACAAGCAGCCTCCTACAACATCTAGGATCATAAACTATAGGCTTAATATCCTTTGCATTACCACTAGTATTAACTTATTAGTGAGTAAGTACCATGTTCATATTTCTGGGTCTGAGTTACCCCCTCAAGATTTTTTTTTTCCAGATCAATTCATTTGCATGCAAATTTCAAGATGTCAAGATTTTTTTTTACCACTGAGTTATGCTCTAATGTTTAAATGTGCCACATTTTCTTTATTCATTCTTCAGTTGAGGGACATCTAGGTTGGTTTCAGGTTCTGGAAAATGCTATCAACATAGTTGAACAAATGTCCTTGTAGTATGATTGAGCATCTTTTGGCCACATGCCCAAGAGTGGTATTGCTGAGTCCTGAGCTAGGTTGATTCCCAAGTTTTTGAGAAGCTTCCATACTGATTTCCAAAGTGGTTGCACATCTTTGCATTCCATTTGCATCTTTGCAGCAATGGAGGAGTGTTCCCCTTACTCCATGTCCTCTCCAGCATAAGCTATTATTGGTGTTTTTAATCTTAACCATTCTGACTGGTGTAAGATGGTATCTCAGAGTTGATTTGATTTGCATTTCCCTAATGGCAAAGGATGTTGAATATTTTCATAAGTGTCTTTCAGTCATTTGAGATTCTTCTGTAGAGAATTCTTTGTTTAGTTCTGTACCCCTTTTTTAATTGGGTTGTTTGAAATTTTGGTGTCTAATTTCTTGAGTTTGTTTTAAATTTTGGAAATCAATTCTCTATCTGATGTTGGGATGGTGAAGATATTTTCCCATTCAGTAGATGGCCTTTTTGTCTTTTTGACTATGCCATTTGCTTTACAGAAGCTTCTCAGTTTCAGGAAGTCACATTCATTAAATGTTTTCAAAGTGTTTTGATGCCAATACTAAGCTGTTTTCATTACTGTAGCTCTATAATAGAGCATTATGTCAGGGATGGTGGTGCCTCTGGAAGTTTCATTATTATACAGGCTTGTTTGGGCTATCCTGGGTTTATTTTTTTGTTTTTCCATGTGAAGTTGATTATTGCTCTTTCAAGGTCTGTGAATAATTGTGTTAGGATTTTGATGGAGATTGCATTGAATCTATAGAGTGCTTTTGGTAGGATTTCCATTTTCACTGTTTTGGTCCTACCTATCCAAGAGCATAGGAGATCTTTCCATTTTCTGGTATCTTCTTCAATTTCTTTCTTCAGAGATTTAAAGTTCTTGCCAAACAGGTCCTTCACTTTTTTGGTTTGTGTTACCCAAGATATTTCATGTTATTTGTGGATATTATGAATAATATATTTATATAATATATATACATATATATATATATATATATATAATAACATTGTAATGTTTCTCTGATTTCTTCCTCAGCTCTTTTATCATTTGTATAAAGCATGGATACAAATTTTTTTAGTTGATCTTGTATCCTGTCACATTACAGAAGGTATTTATCACCTATAGGGTTTGTTTATGGCAGCATTATTTGTAATAGCCAGAACCTGGAAAGAACCTAGATGTCCCTCAACTGAAGGATGGATAAAGAAAATATGGCACATTTACACAATGGAGTACTACTTAGTGGCAAAAAACCAATGACATCATGAAATTTGCATGAAAATGTATGAAACTAGATAAAAACATCCTGAGTTGGGTAACCCACAACCAGAAAGATGAACATGGTATGTGCACACTCATAAGTTAATACTAGCTATAAAACAAAGGAAATTGAGCCTATAGTTCATGATCCTAGAGAAGCTAAGTATTAATTTGAACCCCAAGATAAACATACATTGATCCACCTGAAAAATAGGAGGAGGGGAGGGAGTGGCAAATGGAATTGGAATGCAAAATGAAAAAAGATAGTTTCCTTTTTGAAAAAATAAGAAAATAAATTAGAAAATAGAAAATGTTAATGAAGGCTAATTCATAATTAGATATCCCTACTCATTAACCATTGAGCTCAGATTGTTTTGTGTTTGTCTATTGTCATACACATTGCTTGAGTACTTTTGAGAAATATCTAAAGGTATGGGTTGCTATTTAACCATTACTATTGCAACAATGTTCTATCCATTTTAAAGTATAGATTTAAGAAGAAAAATCATTAAGAAGAGTATATGTAATTGCACAGTTTAAATTATTGTTTATATAAATTAAATTTTTAAGAAAATTATGTAACATATTCTATATATAGATGTGTATTGTGGCTCCAATTTTCAGACTTACTACATATAACTTCAATTTTTAAAGGCCACAGTAAAAGTCATAGAAAATATATAAAAAAGAAATCAATAAATAAAATTTAAAAATTATGAAATAGAAAAACAAGATATTAGAAGTTTGGAGAAATTCCCAGAAGTAAGCAGATGGTAGAAAATTCAATTAAGTTAATGAGTTTCACTAATAAATACTATTTGTATAATTATAATTCTATAAATGCCATTAATCAACTTTAATTTTTTTCAAGTGTTTGAGAGAAAATTAGCATAAGTAATGCTATATGTAAAAAAATCTTGTACATTAATTTAAAAATTAATACAACAAAAAAGGAAAATACCATTAATTTTTAAATGTTCACTTTTTTCTTATTTGAGAAGTAAGATGATAATTTCATAAAAGAAGTCATTAATAATAGTAATCGTAAATGATATCAGCATGAAGATTAGAGACATTAATGGTACCTGTTTGAGAACCTAATGTCGTATTTGTTTTTAGTAAAACTGCCATTAAAATGTATAAATTTAGAACATTTTGGCCTATAATAATGTGTCATTGAGTCTTCACCTTGATCCTTGTGTGTTTGAACAATATAAGTTATTAAGCCAAAAATCTCTAAATTTGGGATTATTTGATTATTAACCATTTATTGATTCAAGTTATATTTCTGTCTGGATTATCACTAAAATGTAATTTTGTCATCAGGCTTTAATGTCAAAAGTGTAAACAATTTGTTGCACTATCATTACATTTTTCTTATCACTTACCTATTACAAAGTATACTAGGTCCAACCTCAATTAGGAGACCAATTGTTAAATTTATGAATGAAAACATAAACACATGGAAACAATTCCCTTGAAACAGCATAAATACATTTGGCTAATAGAAGGAAAGGTAATTACGGCATATATGGATAGTATAAATATCAAATAGACACTTTAGAGATGAAAAAATAGAAGAATTTGAGGCTGATATTTGTTAGCTTAGAAAAAGGCTATGGTTTTTGAGTTGTGCTCTGTAGTTTCTCCATGGCAAGATCCTTCCCATCCCCACCCTGACCTGTCCTGTGACATTAATCTGTGTGCACTGCCTCCTAATCTCTGTTCCTTTGCCTGTAGAGAACCCTCTCTAGATGTCATAACAAATTTTATCTTCTTCCCTAACTCCTTATCTTTTCCAGATCAACATTGATTGAGAAGGTGGCATTTATCTAGAAGAGTTGCAGCTCCAGCTGAGTAGCTCTCTGGAGTACAGAAACGTACAGACTCATTAGTCGCTTTTTGAGGCTTTAATTAGTTAATGTAACTTTTAATTATGTTGCTCTCAGAAATCAGGGAATGAAAGCTTCCGATTGTAACTCTCCTCTTCTGTTTTGTTTAATCTTTAGGCCTTTACAAATATTGCCTATACTAAAATGTTCATATTATTATATTTGAATACATCAACTTTGTTTTTCTTACAGTTGATAGTCTGGACCAATTTTACCCTCTCATATTTCTTTTAATATCATAATAATTATTATAAGTGATACTTTAGCTATATGTCTCATACATTTTTATAGTCTTCTTTTCAAACACATAAAGTTAGTTACTATATCTTTTGGTAAGGGAAAATTCTACAAAAAATTTAGAGTGTATTTTCTCACAAAAATAACTTGCCAAGAAAACATTGCTAGCAAGACACTGCAAAAAATTTATTAAATGATTAAACATTCAGAATTAAAATCTTCAAGACACTATGCTATTGTTGGGGATGTTGTAAAGATTGACTTTCAATTACTATGTCTAACACAGTGTGTGGAATTTGCTACCACTTTCTTTGCTGAAATGAAACCTATTTTATATGTAAAGTGCATCTTTAAATACTACTTTGGAATTTTCTTCCTTTAGAACATTTTGTAGGAGTCATTTACCGGCCAAATAAAAACTCATCTAATTCTTCATTTGCTAAAATTGAGTTTTTAAGTAATTCAGATATTGCTTGTCTCCAGATGTACTTTTAAATTTATTTTGGCCCTTCAAAAGTAGCAAAAGCACACAGACAAACACACACACACACACACACACACACACACACACATACATACACACACACATAGGGGGAATTTTATATATAAATATATTATATATATATATATGATTTTTCATTACATATTAATATATAAAGAAAATCTGTTTAATATCATAATTGGTTTGTTATAACAGTCATACTCTATCCATCTTTAAATATCAAGATGTTGGTGATAGACTTCTTAGGGAAACACTTGATCAGTCATGTAATAGCTGATTGGCCTTGGCTGACCCTCTTTCCTTCTCTATGCCTTGTTTATTTTCTTTAAATTAGGATTATTCGGGGAAACTAACATATATAGTTGACCCGAAGTTATGTGAACTCATGTGAACGCATGAACTCTAGACCTATATTTGGAGGAACTGCATGGGACTGAATTAGGCCCTCTGCATTTGGGCAACAGTTTTGTATTTGTCTATTTTGGAGACTCCTGGTGGTGGGACCAGGATCTATCTACCCATGGAGCATGAGCTGGCTTTTTGAAATCCACTCCATATAGTGGGACACATTGCTCAGTCTTGATGCGGGGGCAGGAAATTGATCCTGCCTCAACTGAATGTGCCAGGCATTGTTGACACCCCATGGCAGGGTTTACCCTTTCTGAGGAGAGGATGAGGTGTGGGTTGGAGGTAGTTGCAGGAGGAAGCAGGAAGAGGGGAGGGAGGTGGATTTGTGTTTGGTATGTAAAATGAATAAAAAGTAAATATACAAAAATAAAAAAGATTATAGGATTAGAACATCTTCATCATAACGATAGATTACCTTACATAAATGCCACACTTGAGACACTGTAAAATAGCCCAAATGTAGGTAATGTGATCATAAAAGGAGATTTAAAGCAACATATTCTTAAAGAAACTATTTGTAATGATTTTAGCAGTAGAAGAAAATATACATATTTAATATTGTGATTTGACAAGGAAAGCTATCAATTTTGATAAATCTATTTTGGAAAGTATGGTTTTCCCCTTTAATTATCATAATGTCAGTTAAAGATTACAACTCTCAGTTGCATCAAGCAAATAATGGGGGTTTGAATATAGGAGGTAACCACCTGAAATTTTCTTTCCAGAAGATATGAAGGTTGTATTTAAATTAATAAAACAGCTTAAAAGATAAAGCAAACACAGAGGAACTTTTACTTCCAGACATGTTATAAACTACTGGCTACTATGTGTATGCCTTACCTGCTTCTAAAATGTGAAAATGTCATGCTTTTTTTTTGTTATTTTATTTTATTTTATTTTATTCCCATGATATTGAGCTCTACATTTTTCTCTGCTCCCCTCCCTGCCACTCCTTCCCTCCTTCAACCCTCTCCCAAGGTCCCCATGCTCCCAATTTATTCAGGAGATCTTGTCTTTTTATACTTTCTTTTTTTTTCTGTATTCTTTTTTTTCCCATACATTGTTTTGTTTTATTTTTTCCATTCAAGAACATAATTAAAGATAAAAAAA
>PVIU01022191.1:0-29883 GCA_004026605.1 Ondatra zibethicus | reverse complement strand
TCTCTTAGTGTCTGCAGCACATCTATCCAAGACCTTCTGGCTTTCATGGTTTCCATAGAGAAGTCAGGTGTAATTCTGATAGGTTTACCTTTATACGTTACTTGGCCTTTTTCCTTTGCAGCTCTTAGTATTCTTTCTTTATTCTGTATGTTTTGTGTTTTGATTATTATATGGCGAGGTGATGTCCTTTTTTGATCCAATCTATTTGGTGTTCTGTATGCTTCTTGTACCTTCATAGGCATATCCTTCTTTAGGTAGGGAAAGTTTTCTCCTATGATTTTGTTAAATAAATTTTCTGTGCCTTTGAGTTGAACTTCTCCTTCTTTTATACCTATTATTCTAAGATTTGGCCTTTTTATGGTATCCCATATTTCATGGATATTTTGGGTTAAGCTTTTGTTAGATTTAATGTTTTCTTTGACTGATTAGTCTATTTCCTCTATTTTATCCTCAGCACTTGAGATTCTCTCTTCCATCTCTTGTATTCTCCTATTCATGCTTACATTTATGGTCCCTGATCGTTTTCTCATGATTTCTGTTTTTATAATTCCCTCAGCTTGTGTTTTCTTTATTGTCTCTATTTCAATCTTTAAGTCTTGAATAGTTTCTTTCATATATTTGATTGCTTTTTCTTGGTTTTCTTTAAGGGATTTACTGATGTCTTCCAATTTTTTGTCTTTTTCTCCATTTCTTTGAGGGAATTTCTCATTTTCTCTAAGAGTCTCAAACATTCTTCTGATGTTATTTTTTAGATCATTTTCTTCTGCTTCATCTATATTTGGTTGTTCACGTCTTGCTGTTGTAGGGTCTCTAGATTTTATTCTTGTTTTGCTCTTTGTGGTGTTGCATGTGTTCTTACCTTGTCTACCAATCTTTTCCTCTAATTGACATGGTTGGGGCTATCTGTGACTCTGGTGATTAATCTTCTAGGTGCCAGTGGATCTAAGGCTCAGACTGTTGCTCCTCATGGTACAGTTAGTACCAGAGTTCTAGTTACCCTGTTGGTCATTCTATTTTCCTGGAGGTCATTCAGTGTTCTGGGGTTTGCTCTGTTCCCCATGGAGTTTGCTGTCTCAGGCCTGCTCTGGCCTAGGTTGCTGGCTCAGACTTGTTTCTGTAAATGTCCCTGGTCTGGATCGGCTCCTGTGGAGGTCCCTGGCTTGAGGTTGGTTTTTCAAAGGTCTCTGGCTCTGATCTAGTCCCTCGGAGTTCCCAGATTCGGGTGTGCCCTGATCTGCATGGGACTTGACTCAGGCCTACTCCCTCAGAGGTCCCAGACTCACACCAGGACCAGCAGAGGTTTCTGGTTCCTGCTTACTCCCTTGGAGGTCCCAGACTAATGCCTGGACCTGCAGAGGTCCCACACTCATACTCAGACCCACAGAGGTCCTGGTTCAGGCTTAGTTTCTTGGAGGTCCCAGACTCACGCCCAGACCTGGAGTGGTCCTGGCTCAGCTCTACTCCCTTGAAGGTCCTAGATTCATGCCCGGACCCACAGCAGTCTCTGCCTCTGGACCACCTGCTCTGTGGTTGCTCCCCTGTACCTGCTCCTGTGGAGTTTTCTGTCTCAGGTCTGTTCCAGCCCCGGTTGCTGGCTCATTCCTGCCTCTGCAAATGTCCCTGGTCTGGATACACTCCAGCTAGGTGAATGTTCATGGCCTAGGTGAATGTTCATTTTTTAATGGTCTATCTTTTATTTTTATTTTTTTTGTGTTTATGTATCAATCAGAATTTTTAATAATATTTAGGGATTATATGTCTTTCAGAGTTAGCCACATGCCTGAGCTCTCTTTTCTTGTAAATCCTTGAGGATTCATTAATTAAATGGGTAAGAGAATACTACCTGATGTTGGCTGGGCTTTTGTGTTTAGCATCAAATCAACAGGTTTATGTTGAAGCTGGCTTCATACCTTCAGGCCAAAATGATGAAATGAGCCCAGAGCCTGGTCCTTGTCATATCAGCCAGCAGAGCTCTTGGAGGCTGTGAGCTACAGTGAAATAGTTTACCTTTTCTGAGCGTTTTGTTGTTAAGCTTTTATATCCAATGTCACCATTCATATTGAAATAATATTCTGTATGGTTCAATATTACTGAGGCTATTTTTTATATAAAATTACATTTCTTTTGTGTGTGTGTGTGTGTTGTGTGTACCAAGATATTCATGTGGAAGTTAGAGAGTAAATTTTGAGAGTTGCTTCTCTCATTATACAATGTTGGTTGCTATAACTTTATAGTAAATCTTATAGACAGGGTGTATGTTTTCACGTTTGGTTTTCTTTTTTTATTTCAGAATTTTCACTCTTCATATTGCAATTGGGGATTGTGTCCAAGTCATCTGGTTGGACAGCAAGTGCTTATATTAGTTGAGCCATCTTTCTGTCTCCCATGCTTTTTACATAAATTTTCTTAACACATAGCCTGAGTAGTTTATAACCAATAAATAACACAGTTGAGGAAACTGGTCAGTCCAAGATCAAATTACAACTCCCAAAACTTACCTCCCTAGAGTCAATCATCCTACTGCCTTCCAAAATGTATGTTAAACTATTCTACCTAATGAAAGTATGTACACATTCCATTTTAGAAACACAAATAGTAGGATACTCTACTGATATTTCCAATGGTCCTAGGTGACCCTTGTGAAAAGATCATTTGACCCAACAGGTTGAGAACCACTGGGTTTCAGGCACACACAGCCACACCTAGCTTTTACACAACTGCTAGGATTTTAACTTGGATATTCTCATTTTCACAGCAAGTGTTCTTACCCTCTGATACAATACTCATATTGTTCAGCAGTTTGCATTTTTAAAGTTAACCATACATCTTGGAGATTTTATAGATGTCCTTTAAAAGTAAAAAAAAAAAAACATTGGAGGTTAAAGGGATGACTTGGGGGTAAGAACACTTGCTGTGAAAATGAGAATATGCAAGTTAAAATCCCTGGCACTTATGTAAAAGCTAGAAAGCTAGGCATGACTGGGTGTGCCTGAAACACAGTGGTTCTCAACCAGTGGGTCATGACCCGTAAGGATCAAATGATCCTTTTAGAGGGATTGCTTAATACTATTGGAAATATCAGATATTTATATTACAGTTTATAACAGTAACAACCTTACTGTTTGTTATGAAGTAGAAAAGAAAATAATTTTATGGTTAGGAAGTCACCATAACGTGAGGAGCTGTATTAAAGGGTCACAGTGTTAGGAAGGCTGTAACCCAATCATAGGGTTCATGGAAGACAGGAGGACCTTGCTGGCCAGTCAGCTTAGCCTTTAAGGTTTGCTTCAGGGTCATCAAAGGATGCTGTTTCAAAAACAAAGTGGACAGTTATAGAGGAAGACACCTGACATCCTCCATAATACATATTCATGGGTGTGTGTACTATCCCCATGCAAATATGCTCCACTCCATAAAAATGTACAAAAATTCATTTGCCTGCAAATTAAGTTGAACAGGCAGGGGAGAAACACACACCCTGTCTTCTAATACCTCACTTAGCAAAATATGGAGTTTGTCATGGAGATCTTTTAAGTTTTTTAAGGGCCTTGAGCAAAGACTTGCATTGTTATTTACATTGTGCTTCTCTGAATGTTGCAAAACTCTGGTCTGAATCACACAAACATTAGCTTTTATAGGGCTTAATTTGTACAGGTGTAGAGTAAAACAAGTATGTATAGATCAATAGAATTCAAATTAGTAATTTTATATAACTAAATATATGCAGTTTTGCTGAAACTAATGTACATTTATCCATCTTATCTCTAACATTTGAAAGACATTAATGACATTGTTTTACTTATTTGCTACTTTGTAATTAAAGAATAATAGACCATCATTCAGGTCATAATTTCTTCTCATTGTCATTGTTTCCCATATTAAATGAACATCTTAATTACTAATCTGCTGTTTTGATGGAGTAATCAGTTTGGGATGGATTCAAAATATAATAGTGAAAATTAGAAAAACTATTAAACAAAAGTCTATTATGTATTTTGATTTCATATAATGTGAAATATTGTAAGTTGGCATGGCCAGAAAGAGAAGTCAGTGTATCACTTCTTAGTATAAACCTTGAATGTGTCCACTCTGTTATTCATTTCCCTCTCTCCACTCTTACCAATTTTCTGTTTTAAACTGCTTTAGAAAGTTTGCTTCTACAGTGTTCAAGGAGGTTGGCTTGCTTTTGTTTATGAAGGTCTGAGGCATCATCTTCTGATTTTCTATTAACCCTTGACAATGAATCTAGCACTTAGTTATATCATACTATGAAAATTATGGCCAATAAAGTCTCAGGTTCAGAAAAGCAATACATTAGAAAACACGCAATTATTCCACCAGCACATATCCTCAGCACAAATTATTATTACAATTTAAGTTTTACTTTTATACATAGTACAAAAATGCAGAAGGACTTTGAAGGCACAGGTGGGTTAACTGCTGTCCTTTGAACATTAGGGCATATCACTGGGAGGAAGGCAGATATGCTTATCACCACACTGAGTTAAACACTGTTATTCTGGGAAATCGCTTAGAAACCAAAATGATTGAAAAATAAAAAAATACCACCACAACAGAAAAGACAGATATGAAAAAAAAGAGACAGCTTATGGTTTAACGATAAAACTCTGATGAGTCACAATGTGCCATATTAAACTTTTTGGATGAATTAAATTACAATATAAAATTAAAAAAAAATCTCTTAGACTTTGTGGACATTTAATAATATGTTAAAGGGGGATCCTATAATGGTAGTACAATGACTTCTGACACAAACTTTTTAAAGATTCTTTTTTCTCCTTGGTATGCAGTAAGGGCTATCAATACTGCCACAGTTTGAATATAGGTGTTTTCTTTTTTTCTTGTAATGTGTCCTTTTAAAAATATTCTTTGATAGCTTCATACAGAAACACACATGTGTGTATATATATATATACATAAATATATGTATGTATGTATATACAGTGCATTCTGTTTACTCTTACCCTATCCTCATTTATCTCCTTCCCACTGCTATCATTCCCCCATCTCCCTGAAAGCCCCCATTTTTTTACATTCATGACCTTTCAATCCTGCTGTATGACCCACTAACTTTTATCAGGACAGTGTTTGGACACTGGTTTGCAGTATTCATTGGAACCTTGGGAGCTCACTGTTCAGTTTCAACTGCAACACTAACTGCCCCTCCTCCCCGGGTGCCTTCCTAATCACTTATTGAATACTTGTTTATGTGTGGTAATGGGAGGGAGCTACATATATTAAAGAGGTAATATATTGGCCATTAAGTATTTTGGGACCAATGAACTATAAAGGGAATGCATTTCAGATAATAGACTCATTTATTCATACTCATGTGTTTACTGCATACTAGGTACTGTGCAAAGTGTTGGGCATTATTAAACCAAGTAAATAAATGAAAACATAAACAACCAATATTACTTGTGATGTATGTGGTGAAAGAACGGCCAGAATGCAGAGATAGAGAAGCTTCTTAAACTGATATTAGGGAAGGGGGGTCATTTTACTCACTGTGAATGCAAACCTTGCAAATCAAAGGAAATAGGAATGTGCTTAGGGACACATAAAGTAGGAGGTGACGGCATTAGGTGGGCTTAGGGTGGAAAACTTTCAGGATGTTACCTTCTGAACTCGGCATTTGAATCTTAGAGGTGATTTTAGGGAAGGCAGTGGGAGAGTGTATGCTAATCAATAAAGTTAGGGAATGGTAGTTAAAGGCAGATAGACTTAATTAGCATATAGATACAGGGCATAGGCAGAAGATAGAGGCAGTTTTCAAGGCAAAGGTTTATGACAAAATATCAGCTAGCACTTGCTTCACAAGAGGTTCTTTAGATCTGTGGTTCTCAATGTGTGTGTGGGTCCAAGTCCTTGGGGTTGAATGGCTGCTTCACAGGAGCTGCATATCAGATATCCTGTATATCAGATATTTGTATTATGATTCATAAAAGTTGCAAAATTATAGTTAAAAAGTAGCAATGAAAATAATTTTATGGTTGGGGTCACCACATGAGGAACTGTATTAAAGGATTACAGCATTAGGAAGGCTGAGAACCACTGCTTTTAGGTGGATGAAAACATTTCTGAACTAATGAAAAATATTGTGATAGGTCTTAAAAATTTTTTCAATCCTCATCTCTAAAAATTTCATTGCTAGTAATGTTACTGAATTTCTACTCAAATTCTGCTATAGCATATTAAATTTGCATGTTCTATGGGACATGAAATGTTACTTCCTTTGGTGCTAGGGACAAGACTCAGGGACCTGTACATGGCTAAGTTAGGGCTTTACCATGGAGATGTGTGCCTGACTCTGAAACATTCTTTTGCACGACCATATTTTAATGTCAGTGAGGAAAGAAATGTCTTTGGGTAGAGGCTATGCCTCATGGAATGTCATCTTCCAAATATATTACACTGGTAGTCACATTTTCAAGGAAAAAAATGTTTTTCTATGCGTGTTATTCTCATTTGGGCCTGCCATTTTGTGGGCTCAATGATTCATCTGTGAAAATGAGAATAATTACACATAGCAATTAAAATGTAGTGACTTGTTGAAAATATCACATCTCATATTTATAATTTTTCTCAAACCATAAACATCATTCATTATTAATTTGGTCATGAAACCAAATGTAATCAAAATAGTGAGACAGCCCATGAGTCTCATAAAAATCAGGTTTTATAAGCTGGTTATCTTAGGGACTAATGTAATGACCCAATAAATTCAGTGTACAGGATCTTTTGGAGTTCCGTATGTCATTTGCGTCATTTTATCCTTTGAGTTCCAACTCTCCCCCATTTAGCTGCTATTAGATAAAGAGAATGCATCATAACATCTCAAGTTCTCCAGACACTAGGGTGAAGGAGGAAAAGTTTTAATTCAAAAGGATTTTGCTTGGGAAGGAGTGATGGTACAGTGCAGAGGACGTGGGTTTGATTCACAGTGCATGCACAGTAGCTCACAACTCTCCATAACTCCAGCTCCGGAATGCACACGACACACACATACTTACAAACAAAAGACTCACACACATAAAACAAGATAAACAAATATAACAAAGGAGACTTTCCTCCTTCAATGCACCTAATATTTTCTTGGATTTGATGTAGTGGTACAAGCCTTTAATTCTAGTACTTGGGAGGCAGTGTCAGGAGGATCTCTGTGAGGTCTAGTCCTTTTGGGACTACATAGTAAGGCTCTCTCTCAAAATAATTATATATATATACCCTTCTCATTATAGCTAATATTATCTTAAAATTTTTATTTATTAGTATTGTGTATGTTTGTGTGTGATGGGTGCCCTGTTGTGGTGCTCATGTGAGGTTTAGCAGACTGTTTTATGAAGTTGATTTTTCTCTTTCCACTTTTATGTGGATTTTGAAGTTCAAACTCAAGTCTCCAGGTTTGTGTGGCAAGCACCTTTACTGGCTGAGCAATCTCACTGACTCTCAATGTAGCTAATACTCTTTTATTTAAAAAAGGTTTATTTATTTTTATTTTATGTGTTTGAGTGTTTGCCGCATGTATGTATCTGCACCATGCGTACGCCCTGTGCCCAAGGAGGCCAGAAAAGAGTGGTGGATTCCCTAGAACTGGAGTTTCAGATGCCTGTGAGCTACCATGTTGGTGCTAGGAACTAAGAGCAGTAAGCCCTCTTAACCATACAGCTGTCTCTTCAGTCCAGGTAATATGTTTACAGCTGCAGTTCTGTGCTTCTATGGAATATGAATTAGTAGTATGTCTAACTACATTCAGCATGACCTAGAAATCATGAAAATTATTGGAGTTAATCACAATGTAGACAAAGCTGTTTAGCCAAGAGCAAGTGTAACATAGTGTAACCAAACTTCAGCACATGGTTTTGGTAAAATTGGGACCTGTCAAGGGCGCCATAGAATTAGCTCAAACTAATAAGACTGTGGGGAAGAAAAGGGGTTAGGCACGTGGCTAAGGAAACTCCTTTGTCCCTTTGAAGACTAGAGGGTCGCTTCAACTAAATTTTGCAAAGTCACATTTTAACCCAATTGTTCTTTCTTGGAGACAAAGACTGAAAAGAATATTGTCGTCTCAAAATTGGGTATGATTGCAATGACATCGAACAAACTACTCAGAGTAGCTCCTTTGTCACAAAAGTTAATAGCTGTTCCATCGATTCCCTCTCTCAGCTGAGGAACTGCTAGACTTGATTTTCCAAAAAGTCAGAAGAGGCTGAGATTTTCTCGTTGACCCTGAAGCAAGGGTTCAAACAGAGCCAGCCCCATCACATGATTTATCATCTTTAAGAAGCTGACTCTTCCTAAGACCTTTGGATAACCATATAATTTATCACTTATTCTATTATGAAATGAAATGGAGATACTTGATAAATTGGGGCACTGTGCTGCATTGAGATAACTGCCTGATTTCCTTACCTGGTGGACTAAATTGCATTTAGAGTTTCCTCTTCAAATTGTAAAACTTGCTCTTATAGCGTGCTTGCTAGCTATGAAATATTTCAATTAAAATGTGAACATTATATTTTTTTAAAATTATTGTTCTGTATATAGAAATGAAAAGACAGAAAATGGAGGTTGAAACTAGAACTACAAAGACCCTCATGAGGTTTCTGTTGAACTTTGTCTCCTGTCTGTGTTGCCTACATGGCTATTTAAGCAGATAACTATTTTACCTCAGGAATGATGGGTTGGAATGGGGAGAGATAAGGACACATTGCTCCAGGTAAGAAAAAATTCTATCTCTTATTAAGCCAATTAAGTGTTCCCACTTGGTATTTAAAGCTGCTTGGGAACTTTATGCTATTAAACTATTTTCTATCTCTAAAGGCAAATATATTATTCTTTTAGTTCATTTTCTCTTGGAAAAATGGGCTGGTTTGGAGGGTTTAAGTTTTACAGGATGCATCCCCCCTTGGCAAATCCAAGTGCATGTAGAAACAGTTTAGGGGCAATCACAGCTGATGCCTGCCAGAAATCACGGAAAACCATGAGTGATTCTGCTCTGTATGTCTTGGTTAGCAATGCCAGCAAATATCCATGGGAAATTGTTTAGCAACTGGACCATGACATAAAGCTTGCAACTCAGAAAACTGTACACAGAAAGCTGTACGTGTCTCGGGCAGTTCATGCTTGGTGCCTTTTTTAATGTAGGCAATGATACCTCTTGCTGCCTAGTTACCTACAGTTGAAGTCGTATGGCATACATCCATTGCCTTGATTAACTTAGCATAGAGAAACCCACTCAGACATGACCAGACATTTGTTTCCAAGCTCATTCTAAATCCTATCAAGTTGACAATCGAGCTTAACAATCACAACACATGAGAGAAAACACAGGGTGTTTGCCTTTCTGAGTTTGGCTCATTTTGCTTAGCAATAACTGCCAGTTCTATTTGTTTTCCTGCAAATGTCATGATTTTATTTTTATGGCTACATAAAATTATATTTTATGTGGATGTCATGTGACTTTTCCTGGGAAGATCTGAAAAGAATGTCTAGCATAGGGCGTTGACGAAACACTAAAGAAACAATTCCACCCATGTGTAGCTTAGTGACCCAGTGAGCTTATTGGAGTTGCTTGTAGAAGCACAGGGAATTCCACGCTGTGCCAATGAACAGTCCACTGTGACATGGGTGGGTGACAACTCAAAATCTGCTTTCGTGAGCTACCTGCACAACTCACAGGCAACTCAGCTGATCAGAGTCTCTTTCTCCAACAGTTACTACTACCTACATAAGTTTGGTGAGGGGCCTTGTAACTTTCAAGAGCTTCCTAAGTCTTGTAAGTTTTATTTACTTACTGGACCTTCTATGTTCTATTTACTTCCCAGATTTTCTATATTCAGTTTACTTCTTGGGCACTCTGTGTTCTATTTCCTTCCTGGACCTTCTATGTTCTGTTTACTTCCTGCACTTTCTATGTTCAACCTACTTCCCAGACCTTTTATGTTCTAGTTACTTCCTCAGTTTTATGAGTCTCCTTTCTACCAAAGAAAATGTTTCAATTTGTAGGAAACAGTTGCACAGCAATATGCACCAAATTTTCTTTATTGCATTTTCTGTTGATGGACATCTAGACTGGTTCCAGTTCCTGGCTACTGTGAATGGTACAGAAAGGAACAGGGCTGTGAAAGTATCTCTGTGCTGTGTTGACTTGAACACCTTTGGGTATATGCTGAGGAGTGAATTAGCTGAGTCATATTGTAGCTCTAGTTTCAGCTTTTTAAAGAGCCCCCATGCTGACTTCCAGAGTGACTGTACCAGCTTATGCTCCTACCAGCAGCAAGTAAAGATTCTTTCCCCACATCCTTGTCAACATTTATTATCATTTGTCTTCATGATGATAGCCATTCTGATTGGGTAAGAGGCATCTAGAGCAGTTGTAATTTGTATTTCCCTGATGATGCAGGATGTCGAGCACTTTTGGAAGTATTTACTAGTTGCTTCTATTTCTTCTTTTGAGAAGTGTCTTTTCAGTTCAATATCACACTTACTGATTATATGATTTATTTTTTTGCCATTCAATTTCGGCAGTTATGTATTCTAAATGTGAACCCTCTGATGTGCAGTAGCTAAAGATCCCTCACCAACGCACTATTTTATAGCCTCTTTTCACTCCAGTGATTGTTTTCTTTGCTGTGTAGAGTCTTTTTAATTTCATGTCATCCTATTTATTAATTCTTGGGATTATTTCATGTGCTGTTTGAAATAATTTTCAGAAAATCCTTGCCTATGCCTTTATCTTGAAATCTCTCCCTCTAACATCTTTGAAGTTTCAGGTCTTTGATTTGTTTTGAATTGATTATTGCGCAGCATGAGAGACATTCTTCATTCATCATTCATTCTCTCACATGTGGGTACCCAGTCTCCGCATTTGCTAAAGATGCTGTCTTCTTTCCAGTTTATGATTTTTACAGTTTTGATAAAAAGTAGGTGGTTGTAACTGTGTTGTTCTGTTTTTGGGTTCTCTATTTTGCTCCACTGGTCTATGTATCTGTGTACAGTATCATATCAGTTTGTTACTGCAACATAATTTGCAACCAGGTTTTGTCATTTCTCCAGCTTTACTCTCTTTCCAGACATTAATTTGGCTGTATGTTTTGTTTTTATTTTTGGCATTGTATTTTTAGGATTCTGTAAAGAATGCCACAGACTTTGATGGAGATTGCACGGAATGGGTAGATCACTTTTGATAATGTAGCACTTTCCACAATATTAATCCATTAATCTGCCAATCTATGAGCATGGGAGGTCTGTCCATCTTCTAGTCTTCTTTAATGTTCCCCTTTCAATGTCTGAGTACAATTCTTATAGGTATTTTCTGTGTTCAAAGAGCAGCATTGTGCTTCACTGTTGAAAACTAAAACAACTGAGCCTCTAGTGACACTGTAAGCTTGAACGCAAGTGTTTCAGCAGGAATTTGACCTGTTTCTCTTCCTATGTCTTCTGTTATGTGATGCTTTTCACCTCAAAGTCACTATTTTTGAAGAGATGCCCTGTTTTGTTAAGAGATCCACGATTCTGCCCATAAACTGCTTGTAATTGCAGCAGCCACATGAGTTTAAGCCTTAGGCTTAGGGATCTGGGTAAGGTGTGAGAATGAATATTGAGTATATGCCGCTTTTCTCCTTTAGTGAACATCAATTCTACTCTTTTTCCCATAGCTTTATTTTGTGCTTATTAAACAGACTATTATGCTTCCTAAATGTACATGCACAACTCTACGTTTCCCATATGAAGAATCCAAGATAAGAATATCGAAATGTAGATTCCAGAAAGAAGAATGAAGAAATAAAGAAATAGAAGTTGTAAGCCTAGGAGAATGAGAGCAGGCTGTCAGCGGCTTTTCTCAGCAGTTTAAGGATTAACTAGTAACAGTGGGTTACTTTGCTTTACAACTGGCTGCTCTGTTTACAAGACTGAAGCATACCTCTGCAAACTGAGGGTCAGCTCTGCAAACTGAGAGTTAGCCCTAAGATAAAGCCCCTGGCCACTCATGACCAGCAATTGATGTGAGTTGCGTTAACTTTTAAATGATGGGATGTACGTGACTTTTGACTCTTTGGTTTTGCATTGTCCCATACTCTACCCTGCTATGCAATAGTGACAGTATCAGGAGAGTGTAGAGCTTTGGTAACACCATCAGCATGTACCAGAGAGACACATGGGCTAAATACAAACACTAGCTTAACTGAAAAAAAAAAAACCCTGTTAATGGAAATTGTAAAAAGGCAATTTGTATCTTAGATTTACCTCAAGATTTTTAAAATTGGGGCTGGAGAGATGGCCCAGTGGTTAAGAGCACTGACTGCTCTTCCAGAGGACCGGGGTTCAATTCCCAGCACTCACATGGCAGCTCACAACTGTCTGAAGATCCAGTTGCAGGGGATCTGACACCTTCACACCAATGCACATAAAATAAAGTTAAATAAACCATAAACATATTTTTAAAAAAAGATTTTTAAAATCCTATTGTTCATGCCTAACGCTTGCTTCTTGTTATAAAAAGGAGGAGTTCAAAAACTGGCTTTTGCCACAGCCTTACAAATCCATCTCTGGCTGTGGTCTCAGCTACTTGTTAAACTTTTTGTGCCCTATGGAGATTTATTTATTTATTTTTTGTTTTTTTTTTTCCTGGACTAAATTTTGCTTCTGGTTTGCTAGACTTCGGTGGTCTGTCCTCATCTTTGCACAGTGCTCCCCTACCCTCTCGTGAACCCAATACCATACTCCCTTGAAGTTAAGCTTGAATCTGACTGGTTCTGGTCAGAGAACTTGAGTCGTATGTGATGCGTATCTCTCTTAAATGTAACCAAGAATCTGTTCATGGAGAGTTACGAAGATGTAACTCTCTTCCCTATATCTTCCCAGACATTCCTTATGTCTCCAGAGTCTGAAACAAAACATTAGGTGTAGGATTGCAGAGTGAGATGAATGTCACAAAGGCACACAGGAACACAACTGTAAACAGGAAACAGAGTTTAGGGAAAATTCAGAAATAATGATTTTATTTGTTCATTTTACCATGAATTAGTGTTGCATTTATTTTACATATTTTACATATAGTATACTGAGAATGATTATTTTCCTAGGCAGCTGAAAAAGGCCAATTCAATTGATGCTAAATTTGATTTAAAATATGACATATTCTTACCCAAATCACTACAAGAGAATATCTATTAATGCTATTTTACTTAGATACATTACATCTGATGAAGGCACATACTTAAATGAAGAATGTTCCAAAATTTCAAGGCTGAGAAACTGTTTGCCATAGTCTAGGAAGAGAGTAAGTAATTGATTATAAAATAATCTTGGTTTTGATTAACTCTTATCTTTAATGAAAAATATATACATTTTCACTGACTTAGTTACTAGAGTTTTTCTATCATAAAATTTCAGCTTATATCTGTTACTTTTTTCATTGATGTGACAAGATACTTGTCAAAAGCCACTTAAGGAAGGAGGAGTCTATTTTGGCTCACGTTTTGAGGGTATATGGTCCATCATGGTGGGGATCGTGTGAGTTGCTAGATATGAGGCAGCTGCTTCCACTGTTTCCATTTAGGAAGCAGAGACTGAAGAAGGGAAGGATGTAGGGAGGGGAATAGGGGAAAGAGAGACGGACGGAGGGATGCTGCTCAGCGCATTTTCTTCTCTTTATTTGTCCTGAACCTCAGCCCATAGAATGGAGATGAACACATTCA
This sequence comes from Ondatra zibethicus, assembly GCA_004026605.1. Lineage (NCBI taxonomy): Eukaryota > Metazoa > Chordata > Mammalia > Rodentia > Cricetidae > Ondatra > Ondatra zibethicus. Next base: position 16,159 of record PVIU01022191.1, on the reverse strand, counting down.
GGGTGGGTCATCCTTGCTCTGTGAAACATTTCTGGAAACTCCCTCATTGATATACCCTGAGGTGTGTTTCCATGGTGATTTTAAATTTAGTTCAGTTAACAGTCAAGATTAACCATGACTGTCTATGTAAATACTTCCAATTTCACTTGCAAAGGTGATTAGTAAAAACTGATAATGAAACCCCTTAAATGCCAGTACAAAAACAGTGTTGGTGCTCGGGAGATGACTCAGTGGGTTAAGCGTTTGTTATCCAAACGTGAGGATCTGAATTTTGTTTAGCAGCATCCACATAGAAGCCAGGTGTGATGATATGTATCCATAACCCCAGCACTGGGGATTGAGGCAGAGACAGGTAGATTCTGGGAGTTCACTGATTAATCTAGCCAAAGTTGGTAAGCTGTAGGTCTAGTGTGAGAGCCTGTCTCAAAAAGCAAGGTGGAGAGCAATAGAGAATAGCTGATGTGGTCTTTGGCTTCCATGCAAAGGCGTGTACTGGCATATATACAAATGGCTGTTTGCTTACAAATGTGAAGTAATTTAAATAATTTCTACTTTTCTGAATAATTCGGACTTTACACCTCCAGAATGCATGATTGATTTAATTTTTGTCTGTGAGAAAGGATAAAACAACTGACAGACTAAGGAGGAACCACTGAAGAGATAAACACAAAGACCCAAGGTCAGGGGCTTTGCCCTTTCAACTAAAGGAACAATGACATTAGGATGCAATCACCCTGGGTGGCTAGACATTAGATGATTCAATAATCAAGTCTTAGTTTCTTGGGACAGTGCCATTTGCTGTTTTTAAAAATCAGATATGAGCCTTAGAAATCTTCCAAATAAATCCCCCCCCCGCTTTATCACAGATCTTTCTTCCCTCTTTTTTCTAGTTCTTTGAACTAGTTGCTAATAACTAAATAACAAACACATAGATAATCTTTAAAAAGTAAAAATTTTTAAAATGATAGCAGAACTTGGTGAAATAGATAAGGAAAGACTATAAAGAGACAGATTAGGAAAAATTGAGTATTACTCTTTATAGAAATCTTCTCCCTTGAAATTCTTCTTTTGTTATTGAAGAGATAGGGTCTCCTTATGCTGCCTCTAATGGCTGGGATGAAGTGATCGTGGTTTTTCTAATAACCTATTTGATTCATAGACATCAGATAATCTAGAAGCTATAAATTGTTTGCAGTGTTACAGCAGAAAATCGGTTGTTTAACAAGAATCATATAGAGTAAATTCAAGATTTAAAAAAATTATAGCACGAAATAAATGAATCTTTATAAATTTGCTATAAATCTGTTCATATCAGGAAAACTGTCATATTAATATTCTCAAAATACTTCTGGAACAAATAAGACCTTCTAATTTTTGATAATTTGCCGAGACTAATTTCTGCATAAGCTACTTTCCCAGGCCCTCAGACCTCTTCCTCCTACATGATACCTTGCTACTCTCTCAGGCCTTCCCAGTCCCCTTCACTGCCTTTTCATACTGATTTTAATCTAGATGATCATCTAATGTGTTCACCTTTGTGACTCACTGTGTTCACAGAAATCATGCAGTGTCTTTGACATGAAGAGTAAACAGTTCACACACAAAAGAGTACCCCATACAATTTTTTCTGTCCAATTTTGATTGACAAGGTGGAGGAAGGAGGCAGAAGGGGCATTTTATCAGAAAAGTGGTATTTATGGCTCAGGGTCAGTTAGCCAGCTACTTCAGGAATTCTTTTGATAGTGACCTACAGGCATTTATCCGGGTTGTATGTGCCCTTTGTCCAGTTCATAAACAGGTGAATGTTTTCATTCTCTAGCATGCTATTTTACATAATACCTATTGACCACAAAGTAAATATTGCTGGACGAAAAGATGTTTTAAGCAGAGGTCACATTTCAACAGTCCTAGCATTCATCAGCTTTCACTTAACAGTGGGATAATGGTTTTTCTGCCTTTCTTCTTTATTGGGTGATGAATTTTTAGGTTCCAGCTTGTTTTCATCTGTGAACAACCAGAGTTTAGTGTCAATTTCCAGGTTGGTTTTAATTGGAAGATCCAGCCCACTAGAGCTGGTCAAGAACTTCCATTGTATACTCATTCTATAAAGGTCTTCAATGAAGTTGCAGTCAGCCTGAAGTAGACTCCATGGTGTATAAACCTCACCATCCAAGTGGATGGTCACAACAGGATTATTGGTGTGGAACACAATGTCCATCACAACAGCTAAAAAAAATTGACTTCTCTTTTGTTTGCATGAACACTGTATTAGTTACTTTTCTGTTTCCATGATAAAACACCCTGACAAAAAGCAAATGTAAAGAATATCAGGTTTATTTTGGCTTCTGGTTGTGAAAGGATGGCATTCACCATCATACCAGCGAAGGCACAGTAAAAGACATAATGGAGGAAGGAGCAGAATGCCTGATCATATTTTCATCTGCATACCAGAAGCAGGGAGATGGACTGGGAAGTGTGATGAGGTTATAAGCTCTCAAAGCCCATTCCCAGTGATGTACTTCATTTCCCAAAGGTTCCATAATATTCCCAAACAGCACCACTACCCGGGGTCCAAGTTTTCAAATACATGAGCCTATGCAGGGGCATTTCTCATTCAAACTACTACAAATGTAGTAGAAATTGTGAGGCATATATATGGCCCTTAAGGAACCTTTCAGGCATTTTAGTTTTATGATAAACCATACAGAATATGCAACTGGGAAGCCTGTCTCTATTTTAATAAGGAGTTCTATAAAGAATTTGCACATTCATGAAAGAAGTGCAGTCATTGCCATGTTTACATAGTCAAGTGGTGTCTGCTAATGGCACCTTCTAGATTTCACTGTTAGGATCTAAGCTTTACAGTCTGAAATCCATCTCCACTATCCTGGAAATTTTGGGTGCACTTGATGTTGCTACTGGGATTCTTTCCAACATGCTCCAAGTGTCTGATGCTTACAAATTTAGGATTTTGATGAGTTCTTAAAATAGAGAAGGTAATTAGAGAAAACACAGCCATAAGATAGTATTTAACCGGGTAAGAAAGAAGTCGCCACAACAAGTTTTGCTAGCATTTGAAACACTTAGAGAAACTTCCATTTGTTAAGGGAAATCCTTGAGACTTTGAATACCAATGATTTTCTCTCCCAAGGCCTCAGGAGTTACCAGTTTGTTCATTAGAAGTGCAAAGACATCTTAAAAGGCAGACCAGCACGTTTGATATGAAGGGATGAGAAGACCAGTTAGTGTCTGATTCCAGGTGAAGGTCCATGTCGGTTCAGAGTTGGTCTTGTGCTGCTAGGTCTACTTCTGTGTTTCGCACATCCAGCAATGGTGGTGTCTCGGGAGGTTCACACCCCGGTGCACAAAGCAGTGCTGCAGCCTCTGCGTGCAAGAATGCTCTTCTGGAAGAAGAAATACTGACTTGAGAGGTGCAAAAACAAACAAGAGAGCTGCAGGCAATGCCTGGGAAGTGGGAGAATCTTTCCCAGAAGGGCATTAAACAAAAGAGAAAAGGAAAGCCTCATGGAGCGCCCCAGGAACTTGATTCAGCACTGTAAAAGGTACAGTTTAAGGTGGGCTTTATGAAGCACACAGCAAGGGAACCCCTGTACATCTTAACTTATTTTTTCATGTCCCTCTTTGTTCCCAGTGCAGACTGTCTTGGTTTGCCTGCTCTCCACATTCTCAGAACCCTCTAGGCATTCATAGCATTTCCCATGCTCAATTGTGCACTAGCAGAGTATCTCTAGTATGAGGCAACACACACACACACACACACACACACACACACACACACACACGCATGCACGCACACGCTATGTATTATATATGTGTATATATAGAGACAAATAATTAAACAAGATGTGGGGCATAGGTACTGGACCATGGACACAGCAAACTCTCTACCAGGCCCCTCCCTTCATGCTAATACATAGCAGTTGCTTTTGCTCTTCTTCTAAGAGACCTGGCCAAATTCGCCAATGAACGCACCCTTCACTTCCCACTGCACTGCAGCCCACTCACCACACAGATGTCACCTGTGGGTCTGCTTACTCACTTAGCCAATGGAAAGGAGGTGCCTTTTATCCTTGGAGATGTAAAATGCAGGAACTTCTGATTGTCCTGGTCAAATAATGTGATGATACGGTCTTTGCTAAGATGGTCCCACAGAAAACGAAGTCTAAGCTAGACCTGAAAGGGCTGAACCTCACTCTGCTGCTGATCTTAATTCTTTCCAATGTTCTTCAATGTTCAGGGAGTGTAGAATCCACTGTTAAGTTGTTTGCAATTTTCTCTTTTTAATTTTTGGAGGAATCTCCCTATCGTTTTCTCAAGGAGCTGTCCTAGTTTATATTCCCTCCAACACTGAAAAACTTATGTCTCTTTACCCCTATGTTCTTGCCAGAATCTTCTTTTTTCTGTGTTTTCTTTATGATAGCCATTTTCACTAGGCAGAGATAGAATTTCAGTATAGTTCTAATTGGCATTTACCTGATAGTTAAGGACGCTGAACATTTTTAATAAGCCATTTTTACATTTTATTTTGAGAACTGTTTATCAAATTAATTTTTCTTGTTATTGATTTATGATTTTTGTGTATGTTTATTTTTTCACCTTTTTGTATATTACAGAAATCAATCCCTGGTCAGATGTTGACTGTGTCTTCAATCTGCTGAATGTGTTTTTTTTCTGAGCACAAAACTTGTCAATTCTTTTTGTTCTTCTTGTTGTTTATCTTAGAGACATGGTCTTTCTATGTAACCCAGGCTGGCCTCAAAGAGACCTACCTGTTTCTGCCTCCCCAGTGCTGAGGTTAACGGTGTGCACTACCATGCCTGCCCACTCCTCAATTTTTGGAATTATTTCCTGAGCTATTGGAATCCTTATCTATACCTATTATCTTGAAGTAGTTTCCCCTAGCTGTTTAAAAGATGCAGGCATTAGATTCATTTTAGGGCTGGAAGAAGACTCAAATTTTGTTCTTTTACGTGTGGATATCTGGTTTTCCTAGCAACACTCACTGATGAGGCTGCCTTTTCTCTAATATACGTTTTGGGCATCATTGCAAATGGACACCTTTTCACCAAAGAAATAGAAATGCAAGAAAATTATGGAAAATCTTTAGCCCCCAGGAAATGCAGATCTAAACTACACTGAGATTCAATCTTAGCCCAGGCAGAATGGCTACCATCAAGAAAATAAAAACAACAAATACTGGTGAGGATGCAAGAAAAAAGGAGCCCTCATGCACTGCCTGCAGGAATACGAGGCCACTCTACAGTATACCACTTCTGGTATATGCCTCAAGCAAATTCAGCTTGCTATAGAGAGACATGTGTCCATGCTTACCGTATCACCACACACAATAACAGTCAAGCTAAGGAATCAAGGTATACCCTGAATGTGAAAAATGTGGTATAAGCCAAGAGTAGGGAAGTGGATGAAGTCCTGAGTAAATGTGTGTATTGTTTGACATGAGCATGGTTATGCCATGTCAAGGACCCTAGTGGTTCAGATCCATGGGAATGCAAAACCTCCCCATATCAGGCTTAGGGAAATGAAAGACTCTTCTAGTCTGTGTATAAATGTTGACTGTGTATGCAGAAAACATTGTCCCCCCCATCTCCAGGATATTTCCAGACTGCTCTCTTATAGACATGGCCTACTGAGAGAAGCTAAACCCTTCTTCTTGTACTGTAATAATAAATGAGCTGAGTTTCCGGGTTTTGTAATAGGTGCCCTCCATCAGAGCATGATCCCAGCGTTACTATATGTGCGCCTTTCTGTTTGTGCTCGTCCATGCCCTTGTCATCCCAGGCATCCTTTCAGGACCAAGCACTTCAGCACATGGTAAATATACAAACGCAATCACAGCTCTTGGTAGGTTGAGGCAGGAGGATTGTATGCTTCAGGCAAGTCTGGGGTACATAGTGAGAGCCTATTTCAAAGAAAATTCCAGGTTTGCTAACGCATCATAGTCTATCATATTCTGACTAACACATCAGGACTGTAAATACATATGCATGGGAGACAAGTACCTTATTAAGCAGCTAACAGTAGTTTCTGAAATTTTAATTATTATCTTTTATTATTGATATATTTGTAAGCACTGTTGAATGAAGTCCTGCAGGTTAAGCATTATGGAAAGCAAAGTATTAAGATCTGAAAGCATGCCAGTGGATTTTTGACACTGCTCAGAAATTATCATGTGACATTCTAGTGCACCACAAATAAGATACATCAGAACTACTTGTGTTATTTATATAATGCACATGTTAAAGTTCACAAAGACATACTTTGCTCGCAGATAAAAGCATTCCGGTCATTAGTAATGTTGGAGGAGGCATCGAGACTGCCTTCTTGTCATGCTTTGGAGGGCAAGCTCTCACTGTCTTTCCAAAGGCGAGGCCATTCTTTTCTCCACCCAGACCAAAATTTCCTGAAGTACCAATGTTACCAAGATTTAAAAAGCTTAATATAAAATTGTCTCAAGCAGTTTTACTTTTGATGTCTTTTGATTACAAGTTCTAAGCCAAAAGAAAGGAAACTCAAGCTCACTGGTTATCCCTAAATGGGATATCTCTAAATGGAACATTACCAGAATAATACAGACGGGAAAATAGTTAATGAAAAATCTTTCAGGATTTTTTTTTCAGGGCATAGCATCAAAGCTCAGGGATGATTAAGGATGCATGCAGCTGGTCAAAAGCAAGTGAATTGTTTTCTGCCCAATACTTTTTGGTTTTATATTATGTACTGATGGGTATGTTCTTTTGCTTCTTTGAGACAGTGTCTTTCACCAAAGCTCAGGCTTTCTGGAACTCACCAATCTCAGGCTGACACTGTATTTGAGCAGTCCGCTTGCCTCAACCTCTCAAGTGCTAGAATTATAGGCCTGTACCACCATACCCAGCAGGCAATAGGTGTTGTTCCAACTTGTTTTCATCATCTCTTCTGCATTTTTCCCCCCCATCATATCAGTTCAGATGCTAGAAGGTTCTTCGGTAGCCCACATGCTGCAAGACTTATCTTTCTATTTTGAAGTGAGTTATCAGTTCAAGGTAGTTTTCTGTCTGTTTCTCTGTCTGCCTGTCTCAGTCTCTCTGTCGCTCTCCTTTCCTCCCCTCCTCTTTCTCATAAATGGGAGTTTCCTCAAGGACCTGCAGCCACTCTCCTATCAGGCCTTTAAAATGCTGCTTAGCCTCAAAGAGCATAAAATATCTCAGAGTAACTCTAAGCAAACAAGTGGAAGACTTGTATGACAAGAACTTTAAATCTTTGAAGAAAGAAATTGAAGAAGACACGAGAAAGTAGAAAGATCTCCCATGCTCTTGGATAGGTAGAACTAACATAGTAAAAAAGGCAATCTTATCAAAAGCAATTTACAGATTCAACGCAATGCCCAGCAAAATTCTTTACAGACCTCAAAAGAACAGTACTCAACTTCATATGGAAAAGCAAAAAACCCAGGATAGCCAAAACAATCCTGTACAATAAAAGAACTTCTAGAGGCATCACAATCCCTGACTTCAAACTCTACTACAGAGCTACAGTACTGAAAACAGCCTGGTACTGGCATAAGAACAGACAGGAGGACCAATGGAACCGAATAGAAGACCCGGATATCAATCCACACATCTTCAAACACCTGATATTTAAGCAAAAAAATATCAAATGGAAAAGAAAACATATTTAACAAATGGTGCTGGCAATACTGGATATCAACATGTAGAAGAATGAAAATAGACCCATATCTATCACTATGCACAAAACTCAAGTCCTAACGGCTCAAAGTCCTCAACATAAAGCCAGCCATGCTGAACCTCATAGAAGAGAAAGTGGGAAGTATACTTGAACGCATTGGCACAGGAGACCATTTCCTAAATATAACCCCAGTAGCACAGACACTGAGAGAAATAATTAATAATTGATACCTCCTGAAGCTGAAAAGCTTCTGTAAAGCAAAGGACACAGTCAACAAGACAAAATGACAGCCTACAGAATGGGAAAAAATCTTCGCGGACCCCACATCAGACAGAGAACTGATCTCTAAAATATACAAAGAACTCAAGAAACTGGTCATCAAAAGAACATATAATCCAATAAAAAATGGAGTACAGACCTAAACAGAGAACTCTCAACAGAGGAATCTAAAATGGCTGAAGACATTTAAGGAAATGTTCAACATCCTTAGTCATCAGAGAAATGCAAATCAAAACAACTCTGAGATTCCATCTTACACCTGTTAAGAATGGCCAAGATCAAAAACACTGATGACAACTCATGCTGGAGAGGTTGTGGGGAAAAGGGAACACTCCTGCATTATTGGTGGGAATGCAAGCTGGTAGAACCCCTTTGGATGTCAGTGTGGCGATTTCTCAGAAAATTAGGAAACAACCTTCCTCAAGACCCAGCAATACCACTTTTGGGTATATATCCAAAGGATGCTCAATCATGCCACAAGGACATGTGCTCAACTATGTTCATAGCAGCTTTGTTTGTCATAGCCAGAACCTGGAAACAACCTAAATGTCCCTTGACTGAAGAATGGATAAGGAAAATGTGGTACATTTGCACAATGGAGTACTATACAGCAGAAAAAAACCAACATCTTGAATTTTGCTGGAAAATGGGTGGAGCTAGAAAACATCATTTTGAGTGAGGTAACCCAGATACAGAAAGACAATTATCACATGTACTGACTCATAGGTTGTTTTTAAACATAAAGCAAAGAAAACCATCCCACTAATCACAATCCCAGAGAACTTAGACAGCAATGAGGACCCTAATAGAGATAGACATGGATCTAATCTACATGAGAAGTAGAAAAAGACAAGATCTCCTAAGTAAATTGGGTGCATAGGGACCTTGGGGGTGGTTGAAGGGGAGGGGAGAGGCAGGAGGGGAGCGGAGAAAAATGTAGAGCTCAAAAAAAATCAATAAAAAAGGCCACTTTATCAACCAGACATTTAGCTCTAGGCTTTCCAAGGGAACCTAGGGAGGGGGCAATGACACTTGACTGTGATCCTTGGAGTCCTTCCTCAGCAATGTTACATACAGATGTATGCTCTGCTTTCAAAGCCCTTCAAGTGCTGTCCCTTGCAGTGATGCCACACATTATTATTGGGAACAACAGTATATTTATCCTTTTCTTTGCTTAAATACTAATTCTTTAACCCAGCATCTTAAGAAGAATGACTGAATTCAGCTTGAAGATTCAATAGAAATGTTTAGAAGATACATTTTATTGTAACTTCTTTTGACCCAAAGGACCTAGACCTTATCTAGACTACTGGCTTTACAATGAGCTGCAGATAACAGAGAAGAGATTTACCACCTCATCCAAACTTTCTGGGAGTTTCCCTGTGTCTTCTGAGTTGGTAGTAACTGCTATTGTATGTCTTTTCAGAGTGATGGGGAGAGATTATAAGGCTTCTCAGACTTTAATATACTAATGAAGTCTGACCTTTTCTGTTGCACTCATTATTTATTGCTGTGCAACAAATTGCCTTGAAATCTAGTAGCTTAAACAATAAACACTGGTTATTTTACATGCTTTCTGAAGGGCAGGAGTCCAGCTGTGGCTTAGCTGAGTGGATCTGGCTTAAAGTCTTTTACTTGATGGCAGTTAAACTGTTACATGTATCTCAGTCTTTACTGGGACAATAGAATCAGCTTCTGCCCTTCCTCATAGAATCACAGGCAGGTCTCAAATCTGTGCTATCTACTATAATTGCCTATGCACTGGGCTGCTCCAAACCATGGCTTGACTCTCAGAAAGTCGTCTAAGAGAACAGAGAAAGAGACTATGCAATTAAGACAGAAGCTGCAATTGTCTGTAATCCAGTCTTGAGTGTTCTATTTCATCTCTATCCCGTGCTGTTGTGTACATAGACTTATTCTGCTACAATGTGGGAGGGAATACATAGACTATGAATAATCATACACAGGGACCATTGAGGGCTGACCATCTTGGAAGCTGTTACTACGCAGGCTTCTTTCTTTATCAAGTTCTTTCAAGGGTCCCCAGTCTTTTGGTCACTGGTAATAAGGGTATAACCTTCACACCATGTGAAGGTGCAGCTGCCCTAGGTTTTTTTTTTTTTCTGGAGAGAGTGATATCCAGTATGATGAGTGTAGGCCTATCAAAGGAGTGTAGTCAGAAGCTGCTTGTTTGTTTCCTGGCGGCCCAGACTGAAAATAATCACACAGAAACTATATTAATTGCAATACTGTTTGGCCAATAGCTTAAGCATATGTTGAACTAGATCTTACATCTTAAATTAATCCATTTCTATTATTTAATGTTTTACTACGAGGTTTGTGGTTTACCGGTACCAGCACATGGGTATCTTTCTCCTCCGGTGGCTACATGGCATCTCCCTGACTCTGCCTTCTTTCCTCCTCTATCTGCTTGGAATTCCCACCTTACCAATTCTGACCTGCTGTAGACCAAAGTAGCTTTATTCATTAACCAATGGCATTCACAGCATACAGAGGGGAATCCCACATCAAGGAAGAGTCACAATTAGAGTTCTTTCCTATGCCTATATATAAAATTTTCATGAGTAGCAGGTTATAACGCTACAGGTTGCTCTCTATTAACAGAGATGGGTAAATGAAGAGAGTTGAGCTAAGTTCCCAGGAAAAGTAAGAGAAATGGAGTCCAAATACACAAGAAGAGTAAGTATGTGACCTGGCATTGTACGAGGGGTGCAATTAGTCATTTCCATTCTTCTAGAATTCTCTCACAGTCACTAGCTTTTCTTTGTTCCTCTTCTCTTTGTCTCCGCCTTTGGCTTTTCTGTTCCACTTTCTCATGTCCCTGTCATCTTCTCATTGGCAGTAACTGGAAAAGGAGAAGCACACACTGGAACAAGAAAATGAGAAGTGAAGTGAGCTGTGCAATAGGAGTAAAAGTTTAATAACACACTCATGAGCAAGACACTCTAAGCCAAGGCAAATGCTGTGCAGATCAGAAAACTTGCTTCTAACTTGTTACAGAAGTGTACCAATCAAAATAAAATGCAATGGTATATTCAACCAACCACATATTAATTTAAACAGGACCCAGGGAGAAGATCTAACTCAAGAGACAATGGGGGAGAAAAGGGCTTATATAAGAATCTTGGCACTAGAGACTATTGAGTACCTTAAGACTCAAATTGTGGTACATGGAATGAAAAAAATTCATCTTATCTGGGTGTTTGTTAGAAATTGGGCCCCAGCCAGTTGTATGAAATGAAGATGTCCAGTTACCATGGCAATCTGTATGTCTACTAAAATTTAGGAAATGCCTGATTAGAGGATCACAAAAAGAATAGCTGAGAAATGAGGTGAAGAAGTATCAGAACAGGGATGAACTCAGGGACTTCTGGGATCACACTGGATTGTCATGGGACCCTTCTCTGCCTCAAATCATTAGGGATGGCCAGAGAGGTCATTCAATTGTAAATGGCTGGAGATTTTCAAAAGAAAGTGATGCATGGGGTGTGGTATACAGAGTAGGTAGAATATACCAAACTCTTCTGGATGCTCAGAAACACTGCTCATTCAATAACTTCGTTGTTCCACTGGGATGGTATAGTGAGAGGCAAGTGTCCCGCTGCCTGGTCAGCTTAACTCCTGAAATAATTACATGGAAATTGTATTAATTAAATTACTGCCTGGCCCATTATATCTAGCCTCTTCTTGGCCAACTCTCACATCTTGATCTAACCAATTTCTCTTAATCTGTGTTCACCACGAGGTTGTGGCTTACTGGGAAAGACTCAGCATGTTTGACTCTGGCGATTTCATGGCAGCTCTCTCTGTCTCTGCCTTCTTCCTCCCAGAATTCTGTTCTGTCTTCCCTGCCTATCTAAGTTTTGCCCTATCAAAAGGCCAAGGCAGTTTCTTTATTCACCAATGAAAGCAACCCAAATATAGAAGGACCTCCTACACCATTTCCCCTTTTTCTGTTTAAACAGAAAAGAAAGGCTTTCACTTTAACATAGTAAAATTACATATAACAAAACAGTTATCAAGCAAGAATTACAGTTACCATATTTATATCTACTTTATCTTTTATCATAACAAAGGAAAACTATAACTATAATTATCCATTCTTCAACTCCATCAAAGACTCCAGAAGGATAATATATTACCTAAGTAAACAAGAAGTAAGCAACTTCCAAAACTCTAGAAATGACAGAGACATCTCGCTGCCTATGCAGTCACCCAAAGTTCTTTTGTACCATTTGGGCATCCATCTTTAGCCTACAGGCCCATAGTATCCAGCAGACATTTCCATGAAGCAGGAAATTTCAAAGACAGTTCAGTCACTTTCTTCTGTATCCATGCAGACTCTTTCATGAAGTAGGAACCCCAGAGGATCATCTCACCTTTAGGCAAGTTCAATAGTCCTCTCTCTGCGGGTTCTTCGTGTCCAGTTTATGCAGTCCAGGCAAAGAGCAGTTTCTTGCCCAAATGGCTTGCACACTCCATAAGGAGCCTCTTTGATGCCCATCTTTTTCTTGAAGTAACTTGGTGCTGCCAGGAGCAGACATGTCTCATTGTCATGAAAAGCCCTAAGTTATTAAAACATTAAATGCCATATTCTGTAGTCTTTGAAAGATATGAAGAATGCCTATCTAACTAAAATATATCTCTATATATCTAGAAAATCTAACTAACATGACTACAAGCTTGACTATTATCGATAATTATCCATTAACAAACTATATTTCCTAATTATACATTACATTTTTAAATGAACTACACAATCACAATACCTTAACCAAGATCAGAAATACATATACATATAACAAAATTGACCTTAAATTTATATCAATAAAGCAAAATTTATACCAATGTAGATTATCCATATCTATATCATATCCCCCTTTAAATGTAAAAGAACATTTATAAACAATATTTGGGAATATGGGCATAGTTTTTTCTCTCCAAACTTCTTCCTGCTGTATGGGGGCACTGTTAATCAGGTCTTTCATGGTGTATCCTGTATGCTAGGTTCATCTCAGTCACCAGTCGAGTGAAGTAATTTTCTGAAGGTGTTCACAGTGACCTTTCAGGAAGGCATGGTCTATGAAACCATATTATTGGTCTGGAAGCAACCCACAGGCTCTCATCTTCTGTGAAAACAAAAGAAGAACCTCTTTTCCAAAGCATCATATCCTTAGACCCAAATTTAGAAGTCATTATACCTTTATACCTTTAGCTTGGCAGCACATACAATGAAAAGTCTCTCTGTACTTAGCTCCTTTTTACAGGCAAAAAATTCAAAGAAAACACAATAAAATACATAATCCAGACATTCTGTGAATTTTCCATTTTTACGTGGCTTATTTTTCTTTATTTTTTTAATCTATAACTATCTGTACTCTGTCTCTTTAAAAACTTTACCTGTTTTTTTTAAAGCATTAACTTTATTTTATGACTCTCTATACTCTTTTTCTTTTCTCTCACAAGCCTACGTACATTTATCCAACATTGTGACCCATTTAGAGGTCTTTTATGTCTGAATCAGTCCTATTGCATTGTCTTTAATTGTCTACTGTCTTGAAGAGCTTTTAAAATGTTAAGCAGCTTGGTTGCAGCTGCTCTGGATGTTGGCTCCACCTCTCTCCAATTTGAAAATGGTGGACGTACCATTTCTGTTAGCTCTGGGGCCGCCAGGCAGGAGCTGCACTCAGCAGTTTAACCCGGAGAATGAGCGTGCAACACATAAATGCTTTTTATCTGATTTACAGCCAAATCTGTCATGCAGAGCAGTGCGCAGCATGGAAACATCTCTCTGTATGGCTGGGAAAATCCACCATGCTCTCCCACCTGTACACACCTAGTAGACCTGATGGTGCTGCCTGCCCAAGCAGGCACCAAACCACAGGCATGGTCTCAGTTACTTTCTTCCCCATCCTGAGCAGGCACACAAACATCTGGGCCCACAAATGCTCCATAGCCAGAGTTTTCACCTGCGGCTGGGCCCAGGAAGCCTCATTTTAAAACCGTGTGGCTTTTTTTGTGTCTAGAATTATTTTTCAAGCCCTCTCAGATTTTACATGGAGTTAGTCAGCCACATTGGGCAGCCAATCTGTAGTGAGAGGTGAGCATCATGCTGCCCAGCTAGCTTAACTCCCGAAATAATTACACAGAAATTGTACTAATTAAATTACTGCCTGGCCCATTATATCTAGCCTCTTCTTGGTCAACTCTCACATCTTGATCTAACCCATTTCTATTAATCTGTGTTCACCACGAGGTTGTGGCTTACTGGGAAAGATTCAGCATGTCTGACTCTGGTGATTTCATGGCGGCTCTCTCTGTCTCTGCCTCCTTCCTCCCAGAATTCTGTTCTGTCTTTCCCGCCTATCTAAGTTTTGCCCTATCAAAATGCCAATGCAGTTTCTTTATTCACCAATGAAAGCAACACAAATACAGAAGGACCTCCTACACCAGGATGGAAGTATAATCTGAAGTGATAAATGACAGATGGGGTTCAATACCTGGGTGGAAGTGGTTCACGAAGAGCTAACTGATCCCTCTTGGCAAGTCTTGGGATTACTTTTGAAGCAATGATAAATCATTGATTAGTCTGTACTGGTGAGAAGTAATTCTGGAAGAAATAGATGCAGACTCATGATACTATAATAACATTTTTTGAGCATGTATTAGATTTCAGTTACAATACCAAGCTTGTAAAAATGTCTTATTCCACTTACACACAACTCCAAACATATGAGCAATGTACTATGGTGATTTCTAGGGTTCAGAGGATGGGGATGGCACTGGTCTTTACTTACTTATGGAATATGCGAGAGGGAAGGTCCCTTTGGTGATACTGCAGAAAAGGAAATAATGGAATGACTGTGCACTAGGATCTTGAAGGTCCACTTTACAGTATGTTTTGGGGGCAATAGAGTTTGGAGAAGGAAGGGGATGAGAATCAGTATTTACATTGTCTTTTTTTGTTTGCTGTTTTTGTTAAGCTTCTGTTTTATTTGAAGAACAATCTTTTTTATTTCCTAATATGGGTTATGCATCGTCAGCTGGCATAACACGGAGACCACAGGCAACTGCAGGTGCTCTGTGGGTTACCTTTAAGTGAATTCTCTGAGTAAACAGTTCAGTCAAAACCCACCAGGTGCCCAATATCACAACCCATAAAGTCAACCCTGACTTTTGCATCCTGTGGAGAACCATTTTTACCAAGGCTGGCAATAGCCAGAACTGGGAGACAGCACATATTTGTCTTAGGGTTCTTCCCTTCCTTTCTTTCCTGGAAAACTGTCATACCCAGTGGGTTTTTTTCTTCATCATCAAAACACACCTGGCTTGTGTCCATTTACTAAGGGTTCTACCATACTTAAGAAAGTATGATGTTATGTATCAATCAACCAAAACAATACTTTACAATGAGTCAGTCTATCAATAAAGCCACATTTCCCAAATCACAGATGTCCTTTAGAGTGTGTCTAAATAAATATGCTGTATGGGCAGCAAGATTAAAGAATGTTATTTTTATTGTGATACTCTTTTCCTTTCCCATGACTGCACCAGTCTATCAATGAATATGGCAAAAGAGAACTTTGACTGCTGTCAATTGTTCATTGTTTGGTTTTGTTATTTTCTTTGGCCAATACTGACTGATTTTATGTTCACGTTATGAGCTGAGTATAGTTTGGAAAAGAACTTCATATATGGACAAATAAGGAAACAATTTATTTCACAAGGTAAACTAAATGTAGACTTGAGAAATAGAGACATGGAAGGAGACAAAATGCAATGATGGGCAAACCTTTTTTCTTTTGTATATTTTCTGTGCTTCTACAATGCTGTACATTGCACCACTAAGAATTGTAGAAACAGCATTGTAATTGGAAGTAGTAAAAATAATGCAAGACTACAGACAATTTTTATACACATGCACAGTACTTTATCCCGAACACTAAAAGAAAGGGGCTTAGGGTAGTGAGGTGGCTCAACAAGGAGAGGTGCTTGTTCCTAAGCCTGGCAACCTGAATTCAATCTGGTGGACCCATGTGGTAGAAGGATAAAAGTGCTCCCACAAATTGTCTTCTGACTACCTTATGTGTCCTGGTATGTGGGAGTATGCATATAAAATGCAGACACACACACATACACACACACACACACA
>PVIU01022190.1:0-29865 GCA_004026605.1 Ondatra zibethicus | reverse complement strand
AAAACAGATCCCTAAGAAATGGGAATTCTATAATATTAAACAGATTTCAATTGAAAAGTCCAGGACTAGATGGCTTCATGGCAGAATTCAGCCACTTTCAAATAATATTAACAGCCAATGATTCTTAAACTATTAGAAAAAGTAGAAATAGAAGGAGCACCTTCAAACTCCTTCTATGAACTCAGTATCACTTTAGTGCCAGGTTAAGACACATACACACACATAAAAAGAAACCGCAGACCAATAACACTGATTAAAAAATATATTAAAAATATTCAATAAAATACTTTCAATAGAATACTGACATCAAAACAAAAAATACCCACTATGACCAAATTTGCTTTATCCTTTATGTGCATAGATTGTTTAACATAAGCAACTCAATAAATGCAATAAACCACATAAATGGGCTTAAAGACAAAATTTGCATGATCATTTCAATAAATGCAGAGAAAACTGACAAAATCCAACATTCCTTTATGATAAAAGTCCTAGAGAATTTTTGTTCCTATATATGCTCTCAGAGGGAACATATCCCAACCTAATAAAATCTATATATGAGAAACTCACAGCCAATATCATAAATAGAGGAAAGCCTGAGACAATTCCACTGTGAGGTCAAGAATGAGACAGGGATGTCCATCTTTCCAACTTCTTTTCAGTACTGGACTTAAAAGTATTAGCTAGAACCATAAGGCAAAAGAATTAGATACCGATAACAAATAAAAATTTCAAACTATTCATATTTATAGAAGACATGATACCATACATTAGGAATACCCCAAACTCTGCTATAATATTTCTAAAATGCTAAATTCTGCAATGTGGAAGGATATAGAACCAAATTCTACAAATAAATAGGTTTTTTTTCTCTTTCTTTTCACACTAGCAACAAATATACAGAGAACAAGATCATGGAGAGCACAGTTTATTCACAATAGCCACAAAGAAAGTCAAATATCTAGAAATAATCCTAACCCAGGAGATGAGTGCCTCTACAGTGAAAATTATAAACAACTGAAGGAAGATATAAAGAATGACAGCAGAGTTTGGAAAAGCACACCCATGCATTAGTAGAATTAATATTATGAAATGACCTTCTTATCAAAAGATATTTATAGATTCATTCCAATCACGTTTTGGAAATGAAGCAAACTACTCATGGCTAGTGAAACCATGAATCCTGGTGCAAAATTTACAAGAACTGCTTATTAAATCAGCATAATCTCTAATTGCATTATAAATATTTGCCCTTAGACCCACAGGTAAAAGGATATTACCCTTCCACAAGAAAATTTCCTGTTGTAATAGATGAACATTATATTAGAAAACTACAACCAATCAAAATGCAGAGTTGAGGTTGTCAGCCACAGTTGATACATCCATATTAATATTCCTGCATTTAAGGCTGAGGCACATTTTTGAAGAGGAGGTGGAAAGACCATAAGAGACAGGGGATCATGGAGTCTGCATTAAAACTGTAACTTCTAGTAATGTCAGAAGCTACACCAACATGACCTCCTAAATTATAATGGAATGACAACAATAGACATGCCAAAGTGAATGGAGAGAAGACCTTAATGTCTCAACCCTACACAGAGACCAACGAGGACGGAAGAATACTGAAAGTAGAAAGGACAGCCTTCCTCAGGAAAAAGCAAAACAATTGGTTATCAAATGTCAAATATGCAATCCTGAAAACATACACACAAGGACATTACACAGACTGAACAGGTTATATTTAGGAATAAGCATGTACATATATACAGATACATACATTTAAAACAGTTAGTGAAAGAAAAGTGTTTGAAGGAAATAAAGGGGAGGAGAAAATTACTTACATAACTATTTCTCTTCAAAACAACCTCAGAGAACAGACAGATACATATATTTTTCTCAGATTTCTTAAAAAGATTTTTCTTCCTGATTATTAATGTTTGAAAAACCTCTCTAAAATTCCTCTTTCCTTTGTTTCCCAGTCTTCTTTTGTCTTTCAAGAACATATCGTTTAAAATTAGTTACAATCATTTTAAGTCTTTGAATGGAAAGATAATAGAATCCTTAAATGCTAATCCATCCGTCTGATAACTACCCCTGAATTTCAGAGTAACATAACTAATCCATCATTCACCAGAAAGAATCTTAATCTAATTAGAAAAAGAACACACAACCAATCTGATATGTAACTTCAACAATAACCATGTTAGCAATGCAACTCAATTAATTCACAATCAAATATACACTAGAAAGTTAGCAACCTTCAGCCACATTCATCATTAGTATAAGAATATACAGATCAGGCACACTGAAAAAAAATGTATGCAGTTGGCTATGAATAACCACAGTTTCTGTGTCTGTATTATTTAATAATCAGTGGACCTAAGATACTCAGAAAAAAAAAAACCACTTCTTTTGTGTTTTTCATGTACTGACACATTTCTTTTTCATATTCCTTAAGCAAAATAATCTAACTATTTACCTGGTATTTCTATTGTAGTAAACCTTCTGCATAATCTATAGAAAATATAAAACATATAAAAAGCCTTTTATAGATTATAGGTACTATTTTGTGCATGTAACTTTAAATGCTAGAGATCCTGTAATGTGTGAGTACCCTAAAACACTCCCCAGAAGATACAGAGAATATGAGAAAATTGATAGGTATTCTCTTTCTTAAAAGTGAGCTTCACAGTTGTAAAATCAAAACTGTTGAACCAATATATACATACCAGGTTATGTTTTAATCTTTAAACCACTTTGTGTGTCTGTCTTTCGTGTGTGTGTGTGTGTGTGTGTGTGTGTGTGTGTTCCTGTACCTCTCTTTCTCGGTGTATGGCTCTGTGTGTGTGTGTGTGTGTGTGTGTGTGTGTGTGTGTGTGTTTGTAAACTAGTAGTTAAACCGAGATTTTTTTCCTTAGTTGCCATTCTCTATATTCTTTTATTTCTGAACATTGGCCTGGAACACACTGGATAGGCTAAGGTAGCTGATTAGCAAGCCTATGGACATTCCTATCACAGTGACTACAATTCATGAATACAAGTATGTATCACCATTCTTGCTTTTTAAACATAGGTTCTGGGGTGCAAACACAGGCCCTCAAATTTGAACATTAAAAATTTTGCTCACTGTTTCTCCCTACATTCACATGGGCCATTGTAAGTTGGATAATACCACGCAAATAAGGAAAAGATATTGTGGCTACTGGTAAATTTCTCAAGGTCATACAATGTGCAAGTGATGGAACGTGGGTCAGGAGCCTGTTTTTAACAGTACCTCATCTATAATTCCAACTGTTATGCTACAAATATCTGAAGTTTATTGTTTGGGTACAAGAAATCCATACAAATATGACTATCTTGTGTTGCAGAACTCAAGAATGTCTTCCTTAATAATATCCTTTAGCTACTTTATTTAATAAGCCTGCTAACTCTCATTTTTGACTTAGCATCTGTGATTCAATAATAAAATCAGTTTATTGTGGCTACAATTGGTTGCTATCCTATTAGAAGAACCAGACAGATGACACATATAGTGCTAAATGATTTTGTCTTGGGGCCTAAAATAATTGTGTGCATATGTGAAGAAAGAAGTAACTCATAAAATGAGACATTTCTTCAGGTAAAAATAAACATCTCAGAGAACAATACAGGTTACTTTCAGATAATGAAAAAAATGGTGTAGTAATAAGGGACGCTTTATAGCATGAGTTACTGATATATTGTATTCATATAAAAAGGACAGATAAACTTTTAAGGCTACCATGAGTTCACTATGTTTTCTGGAACTATTTTGATAGATTACAAGAATGTTCACTGGTAGGATCATTTGAAAAGCAAAATGTTCATGAGTGGAGTTCAGAGACCAGATGCATGAGCTGTTTATCTCCTACCTTCAAATAGCTTCCAGGCAGGAGACTGGGGTAGCTAGGCATGACAGAAATCTCATTTACATACTAAAACATCTCATTGGCCCTATTTCATGACTTTATAAAACATTCTGTAAGCGTCATGATATGATAAAAAAAAGTAAGGAAATCATTAGTCAATTGTATGTGCACAAAAATTCTGGATAATTTTGTGAATGAACTTAGGAATCTTACAAGATCCGACCTCAATGAAATGTTTTTAGCACATAAATTAGCCAGCATTCTAAATGAAAAAGATAGCCAAATCTTCTGTGAAAGCAGTCTGGAAGCTGAATATATTTGATGAAAGTTTTTTTGTATGGTTAATTCAGAAAATTACACTATGAGAGAAAAAACATCTAAATTTATGTGAGGCAAAAGCAGCAATAGCAATAATGCAAATATAATGTAATTTAGATAAAGGTTAAGTTATATGAAAAAAAGCAAGGTGCTGAAAATGATTTAATGTATTTTGAGTGAATAACATAAGTGGTTTTCGAATAAATTAAGGATTGAATGACATCAACATCATGAATCCCGTTTTCTTCCCATGGAACATTATTCTTATAGTTCTTTTATATGCTCCTGAGTATCATAATACTCACTGTCAGATTTTTGATTCCTCTTGCTCTGGATAACTTTGGTGTCAGCTTTACTTGATTAAATTATACCTAAAGAAGAGTCAATATATTATCTTAATTCCACGTATTTTAAAATTCTCTCTCTTTCTTTCTTTCTTTCTTCTTCCTCTGTATGTATTGTGTGTGTGTGTGTGTGTGTGTTTAGGTGGGTGTGTATATGCCATTAATATCATCACCCTTTTCCTTCAAACTCTACCATGATCTTCCACTACCTTTCATATCCACAGCCTCATTTTCTTTGATTATTATTTTTATAGATACACATGCATATATAAAATTCATACTTGAATAAATATAAAGTTATAAGAAGCTGAGACCATTTACTTGTTCTTATATGTATGTATGTTTTTAAGGTGGATCACTTGGTATTGGAAAAGTAATTATAGATCTCATCCTTGGAGAAGTAGTAGTCATCTCAGTAGTCATTAATTGCCTGCAGCTCTTTAGGGATGGATTCCTGTGATATTTCATTATTCATGTCTTGTTTAGGCAGACGTGGTTTTTGATTTCCCACATGTGGCTTCCCTGCCATACAAAGAAGACAGCTTCTTGCAGCAAACATCCTGTTCCTCAGGACCTTACAGTCTTTCTGCCCCTTCTTCTGTGATGTTCCCTGAGTCTTAGGTATAAGGGTTTTGCTACAGTTATATCATATGAGACTGAGCATGGTTAGTTGTTTTCTGCATGATAATCAGTTATCGTTTTCTGAAATGGTCTCAGTCTACTGCAAAAGCAACTCCTTTGAGAAAACATGAGAGCTATGCTTATCTATAACTGTAGGAAACATATTGATGAAGCATAAAGGAATTATACTGGTTTAGGAATGTGGCAAGAGTATATAATACTTTTTATAGCTCACTAGAAAGGGGTAATTAACTAGATTCATAAAATCAGCATGATTTCCCTCAAGTTAAATTAGGCAGCTATTGTTAACAACTATGATATAATGGCACCTATTGCACTAGTTGTATTGATTACTGTTGCATTTCATGGTAATCACAGCTGATAGATTTCTCCCCTTTCCATAGACCTCCCAGTACTATAAAATTTTGTCATCTAGGTGGCAACTTTCAGGTCAGTTCAGGCGAATTCTTCTTAGTCCGGTGTCTAACTTTGGTTCTATACTGTGTGGGAGTTTTGAATTCTTAGGACAAGGTTAAGAATCAGAAAAGAGGACTGAACCAGTTACTAAATTTATACAAGAGACAAAAGATGCCTTAACTAATTTTTTATAAAGATTGACATCAGCTGTCAATAGAATGATATCAGATCCAGATATTAGACAAATATTCATTGAATGTTCAATTTTTGAAAATGCTAATTCAAAATTTAAAGGCCAGAACAGTACCCATTGAAAAATAGATCTGAGATACGGGTGATATTGGACTCCACACTTCTAATATTTGGATAGCAACACTGATTTCTAAAAGTATCAAAAAAATTACAGTGTTAGATGTTTTAGTGGTGGTAGACAAAGACATGTGAAAATTGGTTGTAGGCTAGGTGGTCCTAGGGAAAATGTTTATTCTAGAAATAATCCAAATGGAAGACACAAACTTCTAGAGCTCGCATATCGTATGGCAAGGGCCAGCTGAGGACTAATAAATGCAGATCAACAAGAGACAGCAAAGGAAACTTTTTGTCATCAGGAAACAACTTGAGGGGCCTCCCACTGGCCCCAATATCAAATTTGGTTCATTCATTACCTGCCATCGTTAGGGGAATTCCTCCACAGAGCAATTGAAAAATTTAATGCCTGTTGTTAAAAACCACACTACCCTGAAGGCCAGAACAGCATCAGTAGATAAAATAATACTTTAAGGAGAAACCATAAACCAAGCATTTTAGCAAACTTCTATAAATGATCAAAGATTAAAACTAAAATTATGAATAAACTATAGAATTCGTGAAATTAGTAGACTTTGGTACAGATATATCAATAATTTCACCAAAATCTTGTCATCTGGTTGG
The DNA here is from genome assembly GCA_004026605.1 of Ondatra zibethicus. Taxonomy (NCBI): domain Eukaryota; kingdom Metazoa; phylum Chordata; class Mammalia; order Rodentia; family Cricetidae; genus Ondatra; species Ondatra zibethicus. The sequence goes on along the minus strand of PVIU01022190.1, from coordinate 23,348 downwards.
CCTCTTCAGGAAGTAATTGTTCAGCATCTAGGCAATGAAACTTTATCTCAGGAAAAAAAAAGTGCAGGTTTCGTCAAATGTATAGAGCAAGAACAACAGGGAAGAAAGTTAAACCCATATGTTGCTAATGTAGCATTGAGCTAATGGTGGTATGATTTTTTACAGCAATAGAAAAGACAGGTTACCATTTCCACAATTTCAGAAACAAACTATAAAATAAGAAATGGTTCTCAGAGAAATACTAAACAGTATTATCAAGGATGGCCACAGACCTTAAAGTTGTACATAGGCAGGGCACAACAGCTGTTGGTCTTTCAAAGGTATTAACAGTCCTACCTTTAAAATGGTTAACTGACAAACAAGTCTTGGTAGAACAATGAACTTTGGTATTAGAAAAATTCCAGGCACTATAACAACTGGTACAGGAGCAGTTTAATTCTAAAAATATTGAAGAATCGTTCAATCTTGGAATTCTTCTATATTTATTATTAAAAAGAAATCTGGAAAATGGAGAATGTTAACAGATTTAAGAGCCATAAATAAGATGAATCAGTCAATGTGCTTTTTACAGTCTGGAATTCCCATGCCTTCTTATTACCCAAATGATAGTTTATTATAATGACTGATTTAAAAGACTGCATTTTTAAACTACACCTTTACAAGAAAATGATAGAGAAAAATTTGCCTCCACAGTGTCTACTTATAATAATTCCCATCCTATTAAAAGATACCATTAGAAAATTCTTCTTAAACCAATGTTAAACAGCCCCACCTTGTGTCAATATTTTGTTCAACAGTCACTAGAATTAATTTGTAAACTGTTTCCTTAATCTATAACTTACCATTACGTGGAGGATGTCTTATTGGCTGATTCAAACACCGAAATTTATAAAATGTCTAATGAAGTAAAGAGAATTTTGCCTTGTTCAGGATTACATATTGTTCCTGAAAAAAGAAAAAGCACTAAGGGGAAGTTCTATTGATTATTTAGGATACAAGATAGGTTTGCAGAAAATTCAACCACATAAAGGACAAATCAGGAGAAATGAATTATTAACTCTTAATTATTTTCAAAAATTTATGGCAGACATTAACTGGCTAAGGCCTATAACTGGATTAAGAACTCAAGAACTGAGTACTTTATTTCAAACCTTACAAGGTAATAAGGATTTAAATAGTCCAAGAAAATCATTAACTAAGGCTGAGACAGAATTGGCTCTGGTATAAAAGAAATTACAAGAAGCACATGTGGATGGCTTGATTAAAAAATTGATCCTCTTTTACTTAGTTTGCCATCTACTCATTCTCCCACAGGCATTCCTATGCAGAGAGAAAGTATTATCTTAGAATGGTATTTTTACCACACAAACAGAGTAAAAAAAAAAGACTTATGTACAAAAGTTTCTGAATTGATTCTGAAAGAAAAATTGAGACTTCATCAGTTAACAGGAAAAGACCTAGCAGAAATTGTAATACCTTTCACTAATGATGAACTTTCCTCATAATTGGCAGAAAATAAAAATTTTCAAAAAACATGTGTTAATTTAGGGCGGGGAGAGATTGTAACAAATATCTCCAAAGCAAGAAGCTTCAGTTATAAAAAGAAATAATTGGATTATCCACCATATATTAAAAGGTATTCCAATATCTGGAGCCCCTATATTCTATATCAATTCAAATAAATCAGGAAAGGAAGGTTACAAGTCAGGAAAAATAAGTAAAGTGACTTCAAGCCCTTATGGTTCTGTTCAGAAATCAGAATTATATGACAATCTTACATGCTATTCTCATGGTATTATTATAGTTTTTAGAACCTCTTAATATAGTTCCTTACTCTCAGTATCCAGAAAGAGTTTTTTTTTCATATTAAAACTGCCGGCACCCTCTCCTCTGCTGCCCGAATACCTAGCTGGGGACATGCCCGTGGACACCTGGGATCCCCAGGGCCAAGTATCTTGCCAAACCTTAAATGACTCTCTTAATGTAGATATCTTATTCCCTTCTCCAATGTCCACCTTTCTTCCATCTTCACCCTCCCACTCCCCCAAGCTCTTCTCCCAAGTCCTTCTCCCTTCTCCTTCCCCCTCTCCCCTTCCCCTGCTCCCCTACCCCCCACCTCCATCCCCGCCCCCTGGCTTCCAACTTTTGCTTGATGATCTTGTTTGCTTTCAACTTCCAGGAGGATCTGTATATGCTTTCTTTGGGTTCACCTTGCTATTCGGCTTCTCTGGGCTTGTGAGCTAAATACTTAGTGTCCTTTATTTTATGGCTAGGGTCCACTAATGAGTGAGTACATACCATAATCATCTTTCTGGGTTTGGGTTACCTCACTCAGGATAGCGCTTTCTATTTCCAGGTGTCCACGGGCATGTCCTCAGCTAGGTATTCGGGCAGCAGAGGAGAGGCTGCCGGAACTAGCCTTGTCCCATAGTCACATTGATGATTATCTTGATCACCATTATAGAAATTTCATCCGATGGATGGAGATAGAGACAGAGACCCACATTCATATCAGAGCAATGGATTGAGCCCCCAAGATGCAGTTGAAGAGTAGAAGGTGGGAGAAGATGAGTAAGGAAGTTAGGACAGCGAGGGGCTGGTCCACCTTCTGAGACAGTGTGCCTGATCTAATGGGAGCGCACCAATCCAGCTAGACTGGGACTGAATGAGCATATGATCAAACCAGACTCTCTGAATGTGGCGGCGAAAGGGCGGAGACGGAGAAGCCATCAACAATGACACCAGGACCTATCTCTTCTGCATGTATTATCTTTTTGGGAAGCAAATCTTTTTGGATGCACTCCTTCCTAGGCCGGGAGGGATGGGGGTGGGCCTTGGACTTCCAACAGGGCAGGGCACCATGCCCTCTTTCAAGGAAGAAGGGGAGGGAGGAGGGGTTGGGGGTAGTGGGAGGGGACCGGGAGAAGGGGAAGAAATGTAAAAATTTTATTTCTTTAATTATGTTTTTGAATGGAAAAAAACAAAACAAAAACAAAAACAAAAAAACTGCCGAACTTATTCCAGATGATTCAGAATTAACATTGTTATTTATTGAACTACAGCAAATAATCAGAAATAGAAATCATCCCTTATATATAACACATATCAGAACCCATATGGGTCCATCAGATTGTTTCTAGTACAAGGTAATGAGGAAATTGATCAAATGTGCTAGAAGTCTCAGAATTTCACGTGAAATACCATGTTAGTAGCAAAGGTTTGAAGATTTTCTATCAGGGCACCACAGTTTCCTTCAAAACATTTTCCTCTTAGGATGGAGCCTGAAGAAATGATAGGACAGTAAAAATTGTATTCCACCCATATAGACTCCAGATCACTCCTGAGTGTTTCAGTCAATGTCATCTAATACATCATTTTCCTTACTGATTGACAGATGTTTCCAGCACTATAGACCAAAATAGATAATTATTGTAGACAAAATTCACTGGTTTAGCCAATTAGAAAATTGTGCAAGGGTAAAATAACTGAGTTTAGTTACAGTGCTCATCCCACAGAGACCTTTGCTTTCAGGCCTCATGACTTGAGTTTTATTCCTGAATCCCACACAGTGACAGTAGAAAATTGATTCTAAAACCTCCATACTCTTACTCATATGTATGTCACATGCACACAGACACTTTGACATATCACATACAAAGAAACAAACAATAAATAAATGAAGAAACATCAGTTTGTAGAGATATGTATTAACACATACAAAGAAATAAATGTATATGTGTTTGGATAGATCACGGTTAGATTTCAGGAGACTTTGAGGAACTTCATACATTTCTTCTAGGTCAATTTAACTTGAAATGTATGCCTAAATTTTATATCTTATCCCTGTCTTTGACAGTGTTCAAGAAGTATCAGAATTATCACCTTCAAAAACATATTTTCTTGGTTCCTTTCTGTTGCACTGTAAGAATATTTATTTTTATAGTGATTATTTGTTTTCCAAATATTTAAGTTACTTTTTAAAAATGTGAATATCTTGGGATTAAGCGGTGTCTCAATGAAAAGAGGCTCTGATCACTCTTTTGACGGATGGTCTTTAATTCCCAGTACCCACATGATAGCTTACAACCATCTGTAACACCAATCCATGGCCATGTTCCCTCCTGGTCTCTTTGGGCCCTATGAATGCACATGGTACACAGACATACATGCAGGGCAAAACATCCATACCCACAAAACAGTAAAAATAAAATTAAGTTAAATAGTTAGAAATCATAAATCTATTTTTGATACAACAATCTGGACGTTTTAAAAAAGAGTTTACATTATATAAACATTATGTATTTCTTAATTCTTTTTCTTGAAAACAATGGAGCCTCTCCTTTTTATATAGAGTTTTCCTCTTAGAGATGACAAGGTATACTCATTTTGACTACTTAAATATTATGAAGGCTTCTACCAAGTATATTGTGATTTACTCTACATTTATTCATTCATTCATTTTTATTTATATATTTATTTATTTGTGTGTTGGATATGCATTTAAAGGAGCGAGGACTTTTTTGGTATTTTTTTTTATTCTAATGACGTGGTTTCTGGGGGTTAAACTCAGGACATTAGGCTTCACCTACTAAGTCATCTCACTAATTCTACTTGTGGTTTTGTGTTAGAACTCATTTGCAATTTGTTTTTATATTTGAAGCTGTACATACACCTACTGCTGCCTCAGCTACTGACTGTATGAGTGGTCACCATCTCATTCCTCAGGCAGAGACATGGCAGGACCTCTGTTTCTCAACACCACTCCCTCAACCAACTCCATACAGAGCCTCAGGAATCAAATGCTAGGGTGAAAACCTGCTAGCTCAGAAAGACAAAAAAAAAAGTAGTCAGCTGACCTTCCTCCTTCACCAACAACCCAGAAAGAGCATCTCTTTTACCACCCCAAACCAAAAAGGACCACGAAACAAAAAGTCCCTTTCTACTATTTCCCATGTGTCTCTCTGTCCATCTTCCTGACTTCCTCTTTCAGAGTCTACTTCTTCTTCACTAGTTGCTTGCTCTGCCTCTTGACCTACGCTTGATTTCATTTAATCCTTTTTACAATAAGCAGAAATTTCTTGGATTAAGACTGTGTGCTAGGGCTGAGTCACACCATAGCTTGAGGCAGCATTTTTCCAATGAATAATGAAATCTCGGGCTCCCAGTGTACTCAAATATTCTGCAACATTTCCCCTTTTTTGTCTAAATAAAAAGGAAAACATTTTAACTCTAACACAGTATAATGTATGTTTGGTGCCAAATATAGTTGAGCTTTCTTTGGACTGCCAGCTCCTGAATCATGACACAGAGACTTTTTATTAAATCTGAAAGCTTAGCCTTAGCTAGCTCTTAAAACTTAAATTAACCCATGTATATTAATCTATATTCTCTTGCCTGGTTTGTTACCTCTCCCCAGTAACATATATCCTGCTTCCTATTCTGGAAAATCTGCTGTGCATATTATTCTTTCCCTGAGTGTCTCTCCAGAAGTTCCAGCTATCTTCTCCCGCCTCGCTATTTACCATTCATCTCTTAATTAAACCAATTAGAAGGTGCCTTAGTCAGGTCATGAAGGAGAGAGACATGTGTTCACATAGTGAGTCTAATCAGTAACTTTCACAACTGATTAATTGAGAATGTTTGCTTTCAACTCAACTAATAAAAAGAGAGAATGTTTACTTCAGGGCATGCTGGCTGTCCTGCTTCTTTGCTATATTTTGTATTTGTCCTTTAACTTTACCATGGATTCCCAGAAAATGCAATGACAGTGAGTTTCTGTTACTTGAAGTTCTTTGGAGTTGAAGCAGGAGTAGGGGAGGTAGTTCTGCCTGCAAACTTTTAAATACAAGTAACTTCGTTGTGTCACCTTCACATTTGCCTCAAGTCCTGAGATGATTTTTGTTTCTATTATGGTTGCTTCTCTTGTGTCTGATAAGGGAAGACTTGGAGTAAACATCCATAGAACAGGATTGACCATGAACAGAAAGACCCAGGTAGAACAAACCACAAAGACATTTTTAATTTTGTTTATAGTCCAAGACAGATTTTAGGTAGCCAATTTTTCAGTGCTCATTCATTGTTTAAAGTCAGGTTTAAATGCTTTGTATCTATTTGTAATGTTCACATATGCCAAGGAAATATCTTTCTTCCTCCCTTGTCTCCTTTTAAACCTGCATAATAATGAAATAAAAGAACATAAATAAAGGAATATGCCCCAGAACTTTTCATTATTAATGTTCTATGACTGAATTAGAAATATGCTACCAGACCCCAAGGGTATGATTAATTTAGGAGACTAAGAGTTTTGATTGAAAAGGAATAAAATGTCTAACACAGAGTCTATTTATCAGTTATTATTTAATTAAAACACTCTAATCATTGTGGTGCCTAAAGTAAGACTTCACAGCTTAAATATCACTTTACTTTGCTTCTTTAGCTTGGTGATGTTTTATGGACTTATTACCTGTGATTTTATGTGCCTATGATACATGCTTTTGTTGGTCTCTGAAGAAAATACTGAGGCATGAAAGCTTCCTACATAAGCAAAGTTCCTCTTTCTTCATTAGCCAGAAGAAATGAGGACTAAAGATAATCTGATCATTCTTGAGTAAACTGTTCATTCTCAACATTCTCAAACTTTGATATATATTCTACTGATATTTAAGATCCAAAAATGATGCTTCTAGATTTACAAATCAGCAACATAGAAAAAGAGAAATTAAGCAATATTGGTTCAGAGATTTTTTCAATACCAATAAATCATCTGAACATTTCAAGCCTGTGAGTGTATTAAATATATTATGTTCTAATGAATAAGTACAATAAATAGCATAATCAAATACTATTTACTTGACACAATATTTTTTCATATTGATCAGGAACAGCAAAATTCAATACATATAAAATATGCAATAATTAATCAATGCAATTAACAGTATTTATTATTTTGTATATTGTGATTCTTTGGATTCTTCTATTTTTGCTGTTTTGGAAATGGAAGACACTATAATGCACAGTTATACTTTTATAGAATCAATCCTTTGTATGAAATTATAGTTTAGTACATGTTCTCTAAGTTCTTCCTGTTTCCCTCACTTCCACACTTCCAGCAACCACTATTCTGCTGGCTCTTTCTATGAGATTAGCTGTTTCACTTTACCTTCAATTTGCCAGTCCTAGCCATACTTCTGAAATTATAGATTACATACTTTAATGAATAAAGTATAACTCAGCACATACATACATACATATATACATATATATTCATGTATATACACATGATTATCTATTAATCACTCATTCACAAATTGCTTAATGATACCTGGAAGCAAAGGAGGTTGCTTGATTGCATATTGATTTAATTTTCTTTGTGTATATTAAGAAATAAGAAGAATGCTTTAAGACATATCCATAATTCTTATACTAATTCATATTTCCATCACCATATATAAATCAGCATAAAATTTCCATTTTCTCGTATTTTCATTTATTTTTCTTTTAGTGCATTCTAATTATGTAAGATGAAACCACATTATTATTCTGATTTTTACTTGAAATAACTTCCATTTGTTTCATGTAGAGATTCTTATTTATCTGCTGATCTTTGTCTCTCCCACTTTTCTTCCTGACTCTGTACCGTCTCTCACCAAATTTTCCTTTCTTTCTGCATCTATCGTGCTTAAGTTCAAGGCCTTGTGCATAATACATAACTGCTATACTTCCTGCATGTTTAGCTCCTCTTGAATAATTCTCTGCCTTCTTTTGGGAAATATTTACATAGACCATTTGTTTATTTTGAAACCATATTATCTCTACTTTTCTGTGGAATTGTTTAATTTATATATTTTCATATTCTTGGAGTTAATTACTTGTCAAATGAACAAATTACAAAACAGATTACATGTATTTCCTGACATTTTCAAGTGATCTCTTCCAAATTGGTTATAATATCATACATGAGTATGGCACTACTTCATTTTAACTGCTCGTTCTTCTTCCTCCACAACCTCTGGTGCCCCCAAACTCATTGTCAGATCAATGACATCTTCCTTCATTATCAATCAATGTTACACATGTCTGTCAGTCAGTATGTGTGTTTTGAGTATATATTGTCACTCCAAACTTGCCCACTTGCCCATATTTAAATTTAATTAGATTTGCAATTGGATGACCTAACAAGGAGCAAAAACTTAAAAAAAAAACTGATTATTTCTCTTTCAGCACCCATATCCTATGGCTCTTCATCCAATAGTGGAATCTTTTGAGATTTCTCCTATCCACACTGGCATGGTAATTAGTGTATTAGTGTTGTCATATAAGTCTTATTGAGGTCCCATAATGTTGAAATATCATGAGTGCAGCTTCCATGCAATGTCTAGAAAATAGTATTTAGCAACAGAAGTCCTTGTCCTTTGTCTCTTTTTCCACATCTCCTTAATTTGATAATATTCCATATATCTATTTAAAATTTTAGGAATCTTCCCCACAAAATTTTTGCCTTTAACAATGTCTTTAAGTATTGTATCTGTTTTCTTCTAGTAAATTCACAGCTTCTGTCTTTAATCTATTTGAGCTTATTTTTCTACATGGTAAGACTACATTCCCATTTCAAGCATTAAAAAAGGTGCTCTTACCACCACTGTTTTGTTCCAATCCATAAATTTCTTTTCTTGTAAAAAAAAAAATTCCCCTTACTTGTGTTCAGGTCTCTGCTATGAACCTGCAAAACCTAACTACAATCCCATTGCATATTTTCTGTTTCAATCCTGCAATAAATATTTTCAGTGAACTGGTAAAAATGCATCCTGCCATTTTGTTACCTCAAGGGTCCCCTAAGTTTAATTCCATCATTAGCTGAAAACATAAAATTAAACCAATGACTTGTGTCTCTTTCACGCTCTGAAGAACGCAGACAAAGCTTAGGTATCAGTCTTGTCCTTCTCTTTCACCTTTATTGAGGTCTGTCAGTATTTCCAGTGGTCTGGTGGCATTTCTGTGTTTGCTAGATTAAAATCTGGAATGATGCTAAGACTGACAATAACTATGTATTGAAACACAACAGAAATTTAAATTCTACAATACTGTTGTCATTCTTTGTTTTTAAAATATGCACATAATCTGTCATTCAAAGTACAGTATGGGAGCATAGTGAGAAGAATCATACTGCTAAAATAGGTTCCTGAAGATTCTTAAATTTAAAAGAGGCGCAAAACTTACAGTTGGAAATTTATGCTGGGGCATTTGTTTTCTCGTGCTTCTGTTCTTACTGATATTTTCTTTTTGTTATAAACTTGGAGTAATTCAGAGGGAAAGAGTATGATTATCCTCAAAATGTATTAGTGGACATTGAACTGGAGATGTGTTTGGAGTAAAATGAAGGAAAAGTTACATACTCTAAGTGACTGGAAACAAAATGGGTGAGTATACCACACACAGGTGCCTGATAGCACTAACAGAAAGAAAGGAAAAGGATGGCAATGCCAGTCAGAAAAACAATGTTGTCTCTAGTTTTAATTTAGTTATTGTTTGAGCATACAAAGATAGAGATGATGCTGAAATGGAGCACACTGATATTATGTGTTCTGTTCTAAATCTGCGGATAGATTATACTGCCTCATAAATATCACTTTTAGGTCCCCATGGATCAGACTTGGGAAACAGATAATGCTATTGTCTCAGTTTCGTTTTTATCATCATATTGCCTTTTATGAATCATTGTTCCTGTACCCTGAAATCCTCTGGCAGGAAGTAATGAGGGATTACAGGAAATTCTATTCAAAGGTCACTAGAGACACCTCTAACTATTCATCCTTCTTGTCTCTATTTAAATCCATAGTTACTCAAGGGAAAATCTGTGGAGCTATCATATACATTGCCTTCCAGAAGGATCACTCTGTTCTTGAAAATAAAAGGGAGGTAGGTGAAGGGTGTGTTCTATTTTCTCCCTCAAGGATTATGCTATTTTTATCTTGCTTAAGTGAAATAAACTTAATAAATATGCTGTCATCTTAATATGAAAGATTGATTTTATATTGAAAATTACATCATTGCAAGCAATAATGAGCTTTGTGTCTGCATGAGAGCTAGAAACAGACTCACAAAGCCCAGAGAGATGAGTTTCTGTAGAAAGTTTATGAGATATGAATGTTTCCCTTTACCTTGATTGACAGCAATGCTACTAAGCATAAATATGCATTCAGTCTCAGTGCCAATACTGCTGTGACATGCTGTGGGATTATGATTTCAGATGAAGATGCAATGGATATAGCAGATAAATTTCAAATGGACAACTATTCCTTGAATTTGATATTCCACAACCTTCTTAAGTGATGCCAGAGAAACCTATAAAAGCTATGGGAAATTTTGCTTGGTTTGATGTACACATGAAATTCCATTTAAACCAGATTTTCAAATTTTCTTTGAATTTTTGAGAATATAATTAAATTTTTCCCTTTCATTTCATTTCTCTAAACCCTCACACACACCCCTTCCAGGATCTCATACAAGTTTGTGACCTCTTTGTTGATTTATAACACACACACACACTCACACACACACACACACACACACACATACACACGTATTTCTAAACATAATCTGCTCAGTATGTATAATGTTTTAGTATATGTTTTCAGGGCTCATCATTTGGTACTGAGCAACTAATTAGTCTTATCATAAAATATCATCTTTCAATTTTAACAGTGAGTTTTATGAACATTAAACACATAGCCAACTACCTTTCCAACACAGAACCCAGGAGAGAACCTACTACTGTACTTATGCAAACCAGTATAATTTCAAAAAGTAATCTTAATTCATATTCTATTTCCAAAAGTTCAATGTAACTCTCAGCTCTCATCAAAGAAGCTTCATTATTCAGCATAAAGAGATAATTACAGAAAGCTATAGTGGATCAACATGCAGAGAAAAGCTCTAATCATGGGTTGCTCTGTACTAGTTGATGGAGAACAATACCTCCCATATATTTAAATTTGAGGGAACATTACAGAATAGGAGAGAGAAAAATTGTAATAGCTAAAAGACCAGGGTATCAGCTGCAAGAATACATCTTCTTTGAAAGAGCAGATGTACACATGAAATATCAACATTATTATTGTCTAACAAAACGTACACATTGACATCAATTAACCTGTCAACCTGGGTGGGATAATTTCACAAAGGATGCAACTCTCAAGAATGAGCTGTAGTCAATGAATGACTGCCAAGAGAGGGTGAATACTTGTACAGTGATGAGTCCTCTAATTGTCCTCCAATACCAAGTTGTCAGCCCTAGAAATATATGCATATGAACAACACCAAATGGACTTAGTCAGTTGTATTTATCCATCAATTCACATGCAATTAGAATACCAATAAACAAACAAAACTGATTCCCTATTAGTGAAACAATTAGAGCTACTTACAGGAAGTTACATACAATATCACAGATAACACAAAGGAGTCACATAATTGAAAAATCCCATCTGTGCGTAGAAGACAACTCTCCCATGCTCCATTGGGTGATATCACACCAATGCACATATGAGAAACAGTAGTTGGATTTAGTAAGATATTAAATAGATGATAAAGGCAAAGATAAAGTGATTATAAAAAGTAAGGAGGAAAAATTAACAATACTACTGCTACTACTAATTATAATAATAGTGAAGTTATGAGGAGAGAAGAAATGACATTAAAAAGAGGAGGTGTTCAGAAGATCCAGGAGAGACAGCAGTAGACGATAGGGTATACAATAATATTCCATTATATACATGTCCGAGATTCCCAAATAGTAAAAAGTAAAAGAAAACTCTAGTGCTGGAGCCCCATCTGCAGTCAAGCTTCTATCTCCTAAATACACTGTTGATGCTCAACATCACATCACTTGATGGGCAGTAGAGAATAGTAGAGTGAATCTCAGGTAACTCTATCCTCAATTCTATCCATCCTATGAGGGGATGGAAAGAGCTACATCACAATCACCACTGATCTAGCTATCTGTGTTGATTTCTTTTTCCTTACCATGACTGTGTGGAAAGTGTATTCTGTTGATCATAACAGGGATTGTTCTTTCAGTTGGTAATAGTAATGCTCTGTCATAAAAAACAAGAATAATATAACTCATTAAAGCATATTTCAAAATTGCTAAGAAACAGGAACAATAAAATATAAACATGTTAAATTCAACCAACTTATTTAATATACTACTATTTCAATATACGAGACAAAATTAATAATGATATGTTTTGTATTATTGTTTTAGTAAATTTTCATTTCAGACACATCTCAAGTTCTGCATCATCTTGTTTCTATATGTGACATTATACTAGTTTTCTAAATTTTTTTCAGTTGGTTTACTTATACTACATTTTTTAAAAAAATAACCAGCTGTTAAGACAATAAGCAAGACTAAATGTAATAATATAGTAGTTTGAAACTTAAAAAACAGAGATTGCTAGAAAATATTCATGGTCTCATCTTAATTTAAGTGAGATAAAATTTTCAGTGATTGGGTTAATATCACTGAATTGTGTTAATCAATTCAATTCAGTTAAATTTAAGTATTTATTGATTTGTGGTGGGGTTAAAATGAATAATTAATTAAGAACACAATTATTGAATGCTTAATAAATCGAATGTATATTTTTCATTATTAATATTTAAGCAAATGAAAAGAGGTAAAATTCATTAACAAGCATTTTGGCATTGTGTATATTGTTATCCTATTTAGAAGAGAGAGAAATTTCCAAATATGAAAATTTGGTTTACTCTATGTAAAGAAAAGTAAAACATGTGAAATGTGTGAAAATGTCATAGAGCACAAGTGATTGAGAAATTAAAACTAAAATGTCAGGAAGATAATAAAACGTGCTGTGAAGGAAAATACAAAAGTAGTGAATCGATTGTTCACTAATGATTTTGTACTCTGTTATATTGAGACAATACTGAGAAAAGCAAAAATGTAGAGAGGACTTTGTGTCATGTTCGAGGAAAAGGAGAGTCTAACTCTAGGGAAAAGCAAGGTTAAGTAATATGATACTGCTCCAAACTTTGTGAGTTCTTTATATATCTATTTTCAAGAAGCAGTCACAACTGTAGAAGAAAGATGGGAATTAAAAAAAATTAATATATATAGGCCAGGGTTCAGATCACAAATCTATACCAGATCATTGCACCCCACTAGATCACTCTGATATACCAAATCATTCCACTACACTAAATACTCATCCACACCAGATTTTTCAGATAAACTCAGGGATGATTTTGTTTTAATTGTATTAGTGCTACTGCCAAAGACCTAAAAGATGTATGTGTGGTGTTTTCCACCACATCTCCCTTTAACTCTCCTATCTCAGTACAGAAGACAGATGGATCATGGAAAATGACAGCTGAGTGTCAAAAACAAAATCAGCTAGAAACTCCAATTGCAGTTGCTGTATTAAATGTAGTGTCATAACTTGAACAAATTAACACATCTCTTGGTACATGGTATGCAGCTCTTGAGCTAGCAAATGCCTTTTTGGTGGGGGGTACCTGTTCATAAGGACCACCAGTGCAATTTGATTCATTTGCCAAGGTCAACAGTATACCTTTACAATTTTACCTCAGGAATATATTAACTCTCCTGCTCTGTGTCATAATTTACTTAGAAGTGATCTTGAGTCTATGTGTGTTCCTCAAAATATCACAGTGATGTACTATCTTCACAATATTATCCTGATTGGACCAAATGAGCAGAAAGTAGCATGTACCTTGAATTCATTGGTAACACATATGCATATCAGAGGATGGGAAATAAATCCAAGTAAAATTCAAGGACCTTCTAACTCAATGAAATTCTTAGGAGTCCAGTGGTGTGGGGCACACAGAGAAAGTCCTTCTAAAGTGAAGGACAAGTTTTTGTACCTGGACACTCCCATCATCAAGAAAAAAGCACAGCATTTAGTGGAGTTATTTGGATTTGGAGACACCACATTCCTCACTTGGGTGCGTTATTCCATCCCATATATCAGGTGAATTGGAAAGCTGCTAGCTTTGAGTGGGGTCTGGATCAGGAGATGGCTCTTCAACAGGTCGAGGTTACTGTGCAGACTTCCCTACCACTTGGACCGTATGATCCCACAGACTTGATGTGCTTTGAATCAGCACCCAATAAATGGTAAATTTCTCCCATTGCCAGGACCCACAGGTCCAGGAATAAAGGAGGTGGAAAAGGGAATAGTTGCACTCATGGTCACCCCTAGTGATCCACTAGGGAAAGTTTTCCTTCCTATTCCATCAACACTAAGATCAGCTGGCCTAGAAAGTTTTAGTGCCAGAGTGGAGAGAGGTTCTGGCAGGAGCCACAACAAACATTCTATTTAGCTGGAAGCTCCAAATTCTTCCTGGTCGGTTTGGGCTTCTAATGCCCTTAAACCAAAAAGACAACACAAAAGAAAGAAAAAGAAAGGAATAACAGTGTTAGGAGGAGTAACTAATCAGATTATCATGGGGAAACTGAATTGCTTCTCCACAAAGGAGGTAAGAAAGATTATGTCTAGATTATGGGAGATTCTCTTTGTCTCTCTTTCTCTTTTTTTTCACTCATTTTTTTCCATTTTACATACCCAACCCCAGTTCCTGCTCCCTCCCCTTCTCCTGCACAGCCTCTATCCCAATCCCACCCCCAGTCACTCTTCAGATGGGGTAAGGCCTCCCTTGGGAGTCAATGAAGTCTGGAATACCAAACAGAGGAAGGAACAAGCTCCTCCCAACCACCCAGTCTCGTGAAATAATTACAAGGAAACTGTATGATTTGCAATACTGTTTAGCCAATAGCTTAAGCGTATTTCTGGCTTACTATTAACCCATTTCATATCTGTTTATCACCATGTGGCTGTGGCTTACTGGGTAAAGTTACATCCAGCGTTTGACTCTGGTGGGGTTACATGGCTTCTGGTGACTCTGCCTTCTTTTTCCCAGCATTCAGTTTAGTTTTCCCTGCCTTGCTCTGTTCTGCCCTGCTATCGGTCCAACGCAGTTTCTTTATTAATCAATGGTAATCACAGCATACAGAGGTAAATCCCACGTTATCTCCCCTGTATCAAGGCTGACCAAGGTATCCCACCACAGGGAATAAGCTCCAAAAAGCCAGGTCATGTACCCAGGTTATAAGTCCTGGTTCCATTGCCAGGGCTCTCCCAACAGATGAAGACACATAACTGTCTCCCAAGTTCAGAGGGCCTGATTTGGTCCCATGAAGGTTCTCCAGTTGTCATTGCAGAGTTCCTGAGCTTCCATTAGCTTAGGTCAGTTATCTCTGTGATTTTCCTCATCATGACTTTGACACCACTTGCTATATAATCCTTCTTCCCTTTCTTTAATTGAACTCTAGAAGCTCAGCCTAGTGCTTGGTTATAGGTCAGTGCATCTGCTTCTACCAGTTACTGTATGTAGGTTCTATGATGACAAAATAGGGTCATCACTAATCTGATTCATAGGGGAAGACCAGTTCAGGCACCCTATCCATTATGGCTAGGAGTCTTATCTGGGTCATATCTTGAATTCCTGGGAATTTCTCTAGTACCAGGTTTCTCCATAACCTCTTATTGGCTTCCTCTTTCAAAATATCTCTTTATTGCTCTCCCTCTTCGTTCCTCCCCCATACTCAGTGTTCTCCATCCCTCATGTTCCCATCTCCCATCCACTCCCTTGTGCAACCCCTCCCAGTTTACCCAGGAGATCTTAAGTATAAAAGATCTTCTGGAGGTATCACCATCCCTGACTTCAAACTCTACTATAGAGTTATAATAATAAAAACAGTTTGTTATTGGCATAAAAACAGACATGTAGATCAATAGAATTGAACTAAAGACATGACATAAATCCACACAACTAAGAACACCTGATTTTTGACAAAGAAACCAAAAAGTATACAATGGAAAAAAAGAAAGCATCTTCAATAAATATATATCACCCTGCACAAAGCTCAAGTCCAGGTGCATCAAAGACCTCAACATAAAACCAGTTACACCGAAGCTGATAGAAGAGAAAGTGGGAAGTATACTTGAATGCATTGGAATAGGAGACAACTTCCTGAATAGGACACCAGCAGCACAGACACTGAGATGGAGAATTAACAAATGGGAGCCCTGAAACTAAAAACTTTCTGTAATCAAAGGACACAGTTAATGAGATAAAACATCAGGCTACAGAATGGGAAAATTTTTCACCAATCCCACATCTATCAGAGGACTGACATCAAAAATATATAAGGAACTCAAGAAACTAGATATCAAAATACCAAATAATCCAATTAAAAATGGGGTACAGATCTAAACAGAAATACTAAACAGAAGAATCTCAAATGGCCAAAAGACATTTAAGGAATTGCTCTGTATCCTTAGTCATCAGGTAAATGCAAACCAAAATGATACTGATATACTGTCTGACATATGTCAGAATAGCTAAGATCAAAACCACCAATGATAGCTAATGCTGGAGATGTTGTGGAGTAAGAAGAACAATCTTCCATTGCTGTGCAGAGTGCAAACTTATGCAGCTACTTTTTAAATCAGTATGATGGATTCTCAGAAATATGGGAATCAATTTACCTCAAGGCCCAGAAACACCATTGTTGGGCATTGTTGACAGAGGTTTCTGTCCCACCTGATCCTGCAGCATTTCAGTCCCTAAGAAACACATAGAAGCTTACATTAATTATAAACTAGTTGATTTATTAGCTCAGGCTTCTTATTGACTCTTACATCTTACATTAACCCATAATTCTTGTCTGTGTTAGCCACAAGACTTGGGACATTTTATCAGCAAGACATTCTCATCTTTCTTCCTCTGTGTCTGGGTGACGACCACAGACTGAGCCTTTCCTCTTCCAGAATTCTCTTATTCTGTTCTCCTTGCCTACAATTCTTGTCTGGTCAGCCTACCTATGCTTCCTGCATGGTTACTGGCCAATCACCATTTTATTAAACCAATATAAGTGACAATTCTTTACAGGGTACAAGACCACTGTCCCACAGCATTTCCTTTTCTTTTTTTCAAAACAAAAACTCTAAATATAATCTTTGTTTAGGTTTCTTCCTGACCACTAACCATAACAACTTGTAACCAATACTCTAAATAAAAACATTCATAATTCATTTTTGGAAATGTGAGTGTAGTTTTCCAGGATACTTCCTGCTGATTTGGGGGCACTGATAATCTTATGAAGACCTAAAGAAAATTTAGGATTATGGTCAAGTCCTGACTGGAATATTCTGTGAGGCTAGATAATCTCAGTCAATAGTCTTGAGGCTATTCTGGATGTAGATCTCAGTGGAAACTACAACAAAATGTTGATACATCTGGGCCATCTGCTCCTGTCAGAGATGTTTTTAGTGGGTCTTCATTGATCAAACTATGTCAATCTGTTGGTGGAGGCTGCTCATTTGTTCCCATTCGGTCAGACTCAAAATATTCACACAGAAACTCTATTATTTGCAATACTGTTTGGCCAATAGCTTAAGCATATTCCTGGCTAACTCTTATATCTTAAATTAACCCATTTCTATTAATCTGTGTATCATGGCTGTGGCTTACCAGCAAGGTTCCAATGGGTTCTGGCAGTGGTGTTTGTCTCCTGCAGGTAGCTACATGACTTCTCCCTGACTCTGCCTACTTTCTCCATACATATCTCTTCCAGCCTGGCTATATTCTTCCAAGCCAATGGCAGAAAGCAGCTTCTTTATTAACCAATAAAAGCAACACATATACAGAAGGACTTACTTTATCAGGGCATATACCCAAAGGATGTATAATCATAGGATGTATAATCATACAAGGATGTTTGCTCAATTATGTTCATAGCAGCATTATTCATAATAGCCAGAAACTGGAAACAACCTTGATTCCCCTCAATACAACAATGGATAAAGAAAATATGGGACATGTACAAAATGGTGTACTACTCAGCAGTAAAAAAACAATGATGTCTTGAAATTTGCAGGAAAATGGATGGAACTGGAAAAAAACATCCTAAGTGATGTAACCCAGACTCAGAAAGATATAGATGGTATGTACTCTCTCATAAGTGATTATTAGATGCAAAGCAAAAGAATTACCTAGCTATAATCCACAACTTTAGAGAAGCTAGGTAAAAAAGACACCCCTAAAAGTACTGCTAGATTTTTTTAGGGAGTGTCTTGGAGATGTTGTGTCTTCTGAAAGTACGCAGGAAACTACAATAGCCTAATTCAGGCAGAATGATGAAGGGAACAGAATTATCAGGAATGAAGTCATGGGTCACTCTTCTGGGAAAAAAACAAGACCTTCTGACGTTCTTGTACAGGATGAACGAAATATAGAATGGGTAGTAGAGGAAGGTAGTTATAAATACCAGTTAAGATATCATGATCAGTTGAAGAAAGGAAAAATATAATTGACATGAATGCTCTGTTGGATTTTGTTAAGAATGAATTAGTAAGCCAGACAGTGGTGGCACATGCCTTTAATCCCAGCACTTGGAGGCAGAGGAAGGAGGATCTCTTTGAGTTAGAGATCAGCCTGGTCTACAAGAGCTAGTTCAAGGACAGGCTTCAAATCTATAGAGAAACCCTGTCTCAAAAAACCAAAAAAAAAAAAAGAATGAATGAGTACAAAATTTTTGTTTTACTTATCACATGGTGTAACATCAATAATTAAGAGAATACTGAAATGACTTTTTCCAAGGAACATTGCCACCTTTTATGAATTTATAATGTATTTGTGGTTGTATGAGAGATAGTTATATCATGTTAAGTATATATACATATATATAAATATATATACATAAATATAACCTGGTTAAATATATAATGAATTTGTGATTATACATGAAATATTTATGTTTTATTTAGGTATTATTATGACCTGGTTATTTCTTTCTTTTGGAAATTAATCACTACATAAGGAGATATGATTGTTTGTCAAATTGACAAGTAGTGGATTTTTGTATGGCTATGCTTGGTTGTCAACTTGACTAGATCTGAAAGGAATTAAAATCCAAAATGAAGAGCACACCTGTAAGATAGTTTATACTTGTTTTGAAGTAGAGAGAGACAGAGATAGGGAGAGATTTTGTCCATAAGTTCTGTGACTCTAAAGAACCCTGAATCATACAGCTACTGTCAGAGAAGCTGTTTCTGATTTGGTGAGAGAACTATAATCTTACACATACTTGTAACAGAAGAAGAATGGATGATAAGTTTTGATGTAGGTATAAGTGGTATACTGTAATTGAATTACTATAGCATGATAAATAGCAGCACACTTTGTATACAGTCATAGAAGTAATGGAAAATTTTTGGTTGTGTATTATAACTCTCAATAACATCTTAGATTTTAGAATTATTCCTAGAAGTCAAATCACTTTTGAACACAGTTAAGTTGTTGGTAATATTTAGATAACAGAGGGATATGGCATAGATGTATAGGGCAAGGTAGGAACTGGAAAGGTACTTGAGGGTAGTATTAAGTTATCTGTAGTGGAGTTGTAAAGAGTCAAAATAAAATTATATGATCCAATAATTAATAACACCTTGTTATTTAATGAAATTTTGAATTTAATTTGAATTTTGAATTTAATGAAATAGCCAAAAGGATGTAAATGAAGATTTCCAGAGGTGCTTAAGACTTTAGAGTAGTGAAATTCGGAACATGCCATTGCTTTATAACCCTTATATGATCATTTATATCACCCTGTTTCCTTTAGAACAATGATGACCACAGTAGAATAAGAGTGAGGAGCTGAAATATTTCAATTAGTTAACATATAAGTCTTTAAGCCAGAATAGCTACACAAGAGTTAGGATTTAGGCTCTATGGCCACTGAGGATAAAAGCAATGATGTAACTTATTTTTATTATATTATGTTATGTGTGTGGTTTGTATATGCTTATATAGATTTATTATATAAACACATGGGAAATAATATGGTATTAGGAATAATGAATACAAATCTAACATATGACCCAAATTCAAAAAAAATCAGTGGAAACATTTCCATCCATATAAATATACTTTACAAATACCAACATAAAACAAAATCTGGTTATTGTAAATATTTCATGGCATATAGGAATTTATTGGCTAGCTGTTAAAATGATTGGACACAAAGAATAAGAATCTAATGCTATACTAGACATGTTTACAGCATGACTTAGTTTTTAAAAGTTGAAAAAGTTTTACTTTCCTGAAATTTGACCCTTTGAACCCTAATCTATTTTACTATGCATGCAAAAATATTTATGAAATAAACATATTTATGAAGAAAATATGTGCATTTATATTTACTAGCATATGGGTAAGGCATTTTAAGTTATAGCAATGATTTCAGAAACATATTTACAATGCTATGTTGATTTATAAGGTATTTAGGCTTTAAGACTGTACCACCATTTAATGATATTTCTAGTATATGAAGCTACTAATGATGCTGTATGGAATCAGTGAAAATCCTTGAAAAGAGAGACACTTTATTGTCTTACCATTTTGGAACAAGATTATGCATACTGTTTTAAAGAGATATTTTGAACTGAAAAGTGTTTCTGTTTTACTAACAGGTTGTAATAGAGACAATATTTAATTATGATTCTTTAGTTTTTCATGAAATATTCTATGCTTATTGTGAGTAGGGAATTCTATGGCCCATCACACAATAAATCTGGGCTTGTGTTTCAGGCTTGTGTTTTAGCAAATTTTAAAGAAGGAAGTCATATGAAAAACTGACCAGTCTCAAAGTCTCCATTTCTTCTGTATTAGCCATTTCTCATTATCCTAAACAAAAGGTACTTGAGGAAGAACAACTTATAGTCAAAAAATTGAAGTTAAGAAAATATTATGTATCACATTATCATAAAATATAAATAAACTAATTCTGTTCATCAATGGAAAAAAAACATTACTCCTAAACACAGATTACACCTGCAATGCTTGGCAATTTCTGAGGTGCCCAGTAGCACAAACTAATGTATAGCTACAGTAATAAAAAGCTTAGAGGATAGAGGTTTGGATATCCTTTCACTGTTCTTGTGTCTCTGTCTCTGTGTCTCTCTGTTCCTCCATTCTCCCTCTCTCTTCATTCTTTCTTCCTTCCTTTATTTTTCTATTTTATTTGATTTTATTGCATGCTGATTTTATTTTCATGCTATAAGCTTTTGTTTCTCCTAATATAATTTATTTTTTTCTGTGCAAGCAATTTTACTGGTTTAAGAATATTTTTTCCTTTTATAAGGATCCTTCAGTGCACTTGGAGGGCTCATATAGGAGTTAATGTGATACCACCAGTTCTGTGAGTTTGATGATGTACCCTACATGTCTTGTCCACTGGGGTATGTTCAATGATTGCAGAACCTATATCTAAATTCTTAAGATCAGCACTACTCACTATATTTTGAGCATCTGTATCAAAGACTGACCACTCTATTTGGGCCACTGTCCTTTTGTACAGCACCAGTGTATTGTCTGGATCAACCTCCTGACACCACAATTGTTCCACTGGAGTCACAGCCATGCCTTTCTATAGCAGCATCTTTCTTTTCAGATACTTGATGACTTTTCAGATATATATACCCTTGATGTTCCGAATAATTTCACAAATGTTCTTAGAGTGAATATAAAGACTTGAACCTCTTGATTTGCATGATCTTGTAGCAAACCATTTTCATGGGTGGTCTCAAGGCACTTACAAGAAGTTGAGACAGGTTTTTAAAGGAAAAGCCATGACCATTTCTTTGGCTAATCTTGTTCATAAAAAAAATAGCTGTAATTTAAAAAGCATCAATAAAACTTATAAGAATTCAAATTGTCCTGTCTCATTACATTCTGGTAAATTTCTGGAATATAGTTTTTTTTTTAGGAGAGGGGCTGAGTATAATCAGAATACATTATATGCATGTATGAAGTTGTTAGTGTCCTCTTGGAAATGAACTCTTTCTGATTCCAAGTAAAAATAAACATCCTTCAAAAAAGATAGTTAACACATTAAATAAAGATGGGAAAAAGTATTTTCATCAGTACCTTGCTCAGTTATCTTCAGACAAGCTTCCTCCTGCAGCAGACAGGAACAAATACAGAGACCCAAACCAGACATTAAGTAGAGAATGAGAGACCTTGGAACACTCAGTCATAAATTGGATATCACCATATAATCCCTCTCCTCAGGGCCCAGAAATCCTGCAAAAGAGTAGGCAATAACAGCACAAGAATCAGAGGGGATGAAAGACCAAGAAAATAAGACTTCCTAAATCAACATGACTGAAGCATACATAAACTCCCAGAGACTATTTTTATGAGATAATTGGTAATATGTAAAAAAGACAGTATACAAAATAATAGACTTCATTATACTATGTTATCTAAGATAAAGCCAAATTGTCTACCTATTCTAAATGTGTGTGTGTGTGTGTGTGTGTGTGTGTGTGTGTACAATATCTTATTATTATCCAGGGACTAATCTTCATGACCTCTGTTTTTCTTTTATGTTTATTTTTGATAATTTTGTAAATCTATACAATGACATACAATCATGTTATTTCCCTCCAACTTCCCCTATATCCTCCTTTATGCACCTTTCCTAACTTTATGTATTTCTTTTATAAATTTTGATAACCCCCTAAATCCAGTCACTGGTGCCCATGTATATGGCTGTGAGCAGTTCACTGACATACAGAGAAATCACCAGTGGGAACATTCTTAAAAAATAACAATCCTTCCACTCCTTGCAAATATCTACTTTCTTTTTTTTTTTTGATTTTTCCTTTCAAAAATTTCCACTTCCTCCCCTCCTCCCATTCCCCTCCCGCTCCCCCACTCACCTTCCTCCCTCCCCCTCCATCCTTAAGGGAGGGCAGGGTACCCTGACCTGTGGAAAGGCCAAGGCCCTCCCCCCTCCATCCAGGCCTAGGGAGGTGTCCATCCAAAGACTAGGGTCCCAAAAAGCCAGTACATACAGTAGAAACAGGTCCCAGTGCCATTATCGATGGCTTCTCAGTCCACCCCCATTGTCAGCCACATTGAGAGAGTCCAGTTTAATCACATGCTCATTCAGTCCCAGTCCAGCTGGATTTGGTGAGCTCCCATTAGATCAGGCACACTGTCTCAGTGGGTGGACCAACCCCTTGCGGTTCTGACTTCCTTGCTCACCTTCTCCCTCCTTCTGCTCTTCAAGTGGACCTTGGGAGCTCAGTCCAGTGCTCTGATGTGGGTCCTTGTCTCTATCTCCATCCATCGCTGGACAAAGATTCTATGGTGATATTCGAGATAATCATCAGTGTGATAGTGCGGCAAGACCAGTTCAGGCACCCTCTCCTCTGCTGCCCAAGGACCTAGCTGGG